>JAPDSC010152317.1:0-12619 GCA_026290005.1 Latrodectus geometricus
ATTTCATTGCCTTTAACTCTTCCGGTTAAGCGGAAAACACCTTGCAAGCGATTGAAGTAGTTTTTCTGTATTTGCAAACGATTTAGTTGCGAAAAAAAAAAAAAATTCCAGTACTTCTCAACGAAGATTGAATAGGAAAACGTCATAAGGTTACGGTTAAATATAGATGGTGGGAGGGAATTTTTTTTCGGTTTAAAATTCTCCTTCAAATATTAGAATTTTGTGACCAAGGCTGGGAGAAAATGCGTTAACCTTGAAAAGGAAGGATTCGGTGGGTAAAATATTGGATATTATCGTTTGAAGTTGATTAAAGGTGTTCTGTATCTGTGGAGCTGTTTCTTATCCCTGCCTATATGCATATGTAAACAAGTGCCTGGTTCTTAATCCAGAATTACGTAAGGTTAATACTTTTAAAATCACTCTACTTCTTACTGATTGCATCCATAAAAGATTAAAATGAATTTAAAAACAGCAATACTTTAAAAATATTAATTATGATGCTATGGTTTTCATAAAACTGTAGCACATACTTCTCTTGAAAATTATAAATAAAATTTAAAACACATTTAAATCGTCTTTGCTGATTTAAACTAACCATAAAGTGGATGTTATAATTTATTAATTGCTTGCCTAAACAATCAAATTAGTGTGCTTTACATGCTACAGGAAATAAATTTATCCTTAAAGATTAATAAATATTTATTTTTAATAGCGGAGAGAGAGAGAAGTATATAATAATATATAAAATAACCAATCTCACTACGAAATTCAACAAAATTTTCTTTCCAACTGCTCACTGAAGAGCTAATCCCACTGACAAATTTACTAGTTTTTGATAGGTGGTCAAAATTGTATATTCAACGTTATTGGTGAAAACGATTATTTATTTCACTCACAGACCAATTATAAGTGAAATAAAGTGACTTACACATGATCTCAACCTTAGCGAAAGAAACAACCACTTTATGATTAATAACAAACGGGGAAAACCTGCTAGTTTCATGTAATTCATTTTTACATTATGGGACCACTTTCGTGGGACAAATTTATACTCAACATTCAGGGAAATACTGCATTTTGGAAAGATATTTATCATTTTGAAACGATTGTTTAAAACCTTGTTCTACACCACTAAATACAATTTCACGTAATGATCAGCTGAAAATAAATTGAATAAAGTATTGAACACTTGAAAATTCTTATTAGTTACGAAGTTATTAAATATCGAACTCGAGATTCTTAATATCCTTGTTTCAATGCATATCTTGTTGGTGGTTGGTTGGGTTTTATGGTGCAAGGTCTAAAAAGGACAAGCTGCGCCTTTTGTTGGTGGAGCGTAATGCAAAGAGTAATCACAAACAATGGAATGGCGAAAAACAATAGGTTTTCCAAAATCAAAAATAAATAGGTTCTTAAAAAAATTTACACACTTGGGAATTTGAAAAAGGATGTTTCCGATACCCGTGAATATTTTTCATCTTTTTCTAGCGATTATGCATCGGTAACAATTTTAAAAATGGGTAAAGAATTATAATATCGAAAGTGTTATATCGTTTAAATTGATTGCACAATTGGATAAACAACTTTACAGGAAATTTAAATCTGTTTATTAATGCTTTAATCAAAATTTCAAAATAAAACACTTTTATTTTATGTTAACCAGACATTGATGTATTGATTCAGGTTTCATTTCATTCTGTCCAGCCCTTCTCAACACAATTTCAGACGAAATTCGATGGTCAAATAGAAGAAATAATTTATTTATTTAAAGTTTTTCGAGCGCTTTAGTTTTTAGAAAATTTGTCAAAAATATCTCTTTAAAACAGTACCCAATCAAGGAAATATTTATTATTATTTGATTATAAGTATGTTTAATTAACAATAATCAATATTCCTCTGTAATCATGCTCATTTGTAACAAACGAAATAAATAGTGTCCGGCATTCTAAATAGGAAGAAAATATTGATTCTCCTGATTTAATTGACACTTGACATATATCGTTATGTTATTGCTTTTGGAGAGCATTTATGTCCAGAAAATTCAAGGCAGAGGATATGCAGTTTTTTAGATCTTGAAAATTTGATTAAGTAGTGGGCTGTCGGATGAGTCATTACTTTTTATGGGGTTAAGATACGGTTTCTGCTTGCTTGGTCAGAGAAAGTGTTTAAATTGAGACTGATGGTCAGAGAATCAAAAATGTTTTGAGCCCTGTCGTGTTGTTGCTTCTGATCCCATCTAGTGTAGCATTGCAATACCAGAGCCAAGAGTCCATGAATCCTCACAAAATCAAGAAACAGCAAGGGATTCGCAAGAAAATCCCCTTTAGATAATACCAGTTATGAAGGAAGATGTTGAGGGCTTGCTTATTCGGCATCGCATTTACAGCAAGTAGGATAGAGCTTACGTTTTCCATCAAATTTAAGGCTACAAAGATGGCCACTAGCCTAGAATCTGTAGTCTGGTCGGCTCTAGAACTTTTGAAAATAATGAAATCACCAGGACAACTACCAGAGTACCAATTTTCATTTTGAACTCGTTTTCCGAGAAATTCATGGCTGTTTGTCTACCTTCAAGGAATACCACTTCTAGGCCAGCAGTATGTATCCATATGATCAAATATTCACCAGACTTTTACACATAAGGTGAGTAAGGCAAGATAGTACCTTTTCTTTATGAGGTTCTAGCCAAATACCACTCTTTCTTCAGTGATAATTGTGTGACTTGATTTATCTGATTATTTTCATTGTTTCCAATGCTCTAATGTCCAATGTCTTCCTTCCAGACACCACTGCAAATAAATTGTTGCATTTCAGACATAAATCAGTGGTTTTTTTCACAACTATCCTTTATAATTCTATGCTTATACTACGATTTTAAGTCCGTTGGGAAAAGATTTGGTTACTAATTTTTTTAAATTTGAACTCAGCAGAGATCCACCATACAATTCGTCGTAGATGATGGTGATCAACCTCCTGGAAACTACAATCGAATCACTGTTACTTTTTCTAAAGAATGACAGTCAGTTCTGATACCAAGTTTGAAAAATCTTTTTGTATTTGAGAACCTAGTGAGATTCACTATCTAAGCCCCTGCCAAAGGCGCACCAACAACAATCACTTTCTCAAATGAGGAAATATCTTTCGCTTTCCTCTTTACAATATTTTATATATTTCATATAATATAGTGAAAAATGCAACGTATGATCAAGATACCCGTTCAACTTAGATTTTTAAATACTTTAGTGTTTAATAAGACTTTAGTTTTACCCAACTGGATTAGACACTGTACTGATAATGAAATTTATATATCATTACATAGCTAAGGTGATTTTCGTATCATAATTTAGGCAATTACTTTTAATGGCATTACAAATATTCTACTATGGAAACCCAAAGCTTCTTGGACTTTTTAGCCATTAGAACTGCATTGAGTATATTTAGCAGTACAATTGTAAAAGCTACTTGTAGAAAACTTTATTACAGACTACATGTTTATCATGCGTGAAAAATTCTTAAATACTTTTCTTTACCAAACGGTGAGCTAACCACTTACCACAACAAGACTAGAAATTGTAACTCATTTATCGTTACTTTGTAGGCACCTGTGAACCAAATGAAGGAAGTGAGTAGCCTTACCCATGTCACACCACCACAAACCCATTTATAGGGTTGGCCACATTGATTCCTCAACCTCGTCTCAAAAAGAAAAAGACAAGAAAATACAGAGAGAGAGAAAAGAACAACCAAACCCAAACCGGAATTTGAACCGGGATCAACTGCCAAACAGTCAGGAACGCTAACGATTCAGCCATCAGCCAGCACACTTAAATATATTATTAAGAAATTGCATTACAGTATAAGAGTTAGTTTCCCTAACGAATATATGCGTGCAAATAAGGTAGACTATTCCCCATGTCTTTAGTATTAGTGAGGACTTTTTATATCGCAAGGGAGAAAACCTGTTAAACATTTGAGCATTTTTCTTAACAAATATCCATCCATAAAACAGAAACGCAACAATTATACGTTTTTTCAACTGCTGCTGAGATCAAACCAGGGACTTGTTACTTTGAATAGTGCAGACCAAACTGTCAGATGTATATCTGACGCTCTGGATTTAAGTCAGGCAGATGGTAAGTTTTATTCCCACTTCGATTATTGATTGTGGATATTTGGAATGTTTCGGACTCCCATTTTAATTCTAGATCCCTATCCAGTTAACTCTCACGTGGGAAAAAAATTGAAAATTGAAAGGTAATCAAGCCATAAAGTCCAATCCTATCACTACAGATATGTTTGCAGAATAATTTGACATGAATTTTCATGTTATGTTTACTTTTGTATCAAAAATACTCTTTCTCAAATATTATCCATCTCACAAAAAATTATTTTTATAGTCAATCGTAAAGGCATGCTATAAAAATGTATCTGTAGAAATTCATATTTAATTAAATAATTATTACGTGGTATAATTTGCTTTTGAAAATTACCTTCTTCAATTATTTTCATTAATTTCTAATATTAATATTCATCATGTGATTCATTATTCATTATCAATATTCATTATCAATATTCATTATGTCATACTGAATTTCAAAAGAAATTCTGTATTTTAGACATTCTCTCTTCTCATTAAATTATTTATTGCATTTTAAGCAAATGATATAAGGCTGTATAGGAAAATGAATATAGTACTTTTCTTGGAATATATTTAAGCGAAACTTCAGTTTCTCCAAAGAGATAGCAAGTACATATTTTTAACAGCAAAAAAGGGCTTATTCACGTGTATTAATAAGAACATAAAAATCAGTCCCCAAGTTAATGCACCATTTACTTAAGCGAACGCTAATAAATCTGGAATAAACAAAAACACGATGCCTAGCTTTCTGACGTCGGGAAACAAGTAAACACTTCTCGTGTGTGCATAGGCGGAATTAATTTGTTATTTCTATTATCTGACCTTAATACGCTTGATTAAGACAAGGACTTATTCGTTATGAAAGAGAGCAAATATTGGCGCACGAGCTGCCCTTCGCCGCCGTCCTTCTTCCCGCATCCCCATCTCCCTTCCCCGCTCGCTATGAAATCGTTGACCTAGATTGTTGGACGATCATGCGGGCAGGCCTTTTGCCTGTCATTTTTAACTGACTCTAATAAAACTCTGCAAATATTTATTGTTGCAATGGGATGAGTTGGTGGATTAAAAATATGATAAATATAATGGATTTTAAAATACCATATGGTAATAGATTATGAATAAACTAAGAATATTTTATATTCAGTTAATTCATAAGGCTTAAATAAATATTCGTAAATATATAGATTCAATTTTCAATTAACAGTATAATAATATTTATTGTTTCAATGGGATGAGTTGTTGGATTAAAAATATGATACATAAATATAATGAATTTTAAAATACCATATGGTATGAATAAACTGAATATTTTATATTCAGTTGATTCATAAAAGACTTAAATAAATATTCCTAAAGATATAGATTCAATTTTCGATTATTGTGTAATAATATTTATTGTTGCAATGGGATGAGTTGTTAGATTAAAAATATGATGAATATAATGGATTTTAAAATACCATTTGGTAATTATAAATAAACTGAATATTTTATATTCAGTTAATTCACACGACTTAAATAAATATTCGTAAAGATATAGATTCAATTTTTGATTATAGCATTATAATATTTATTGTTGCAGAGTTGGTGAATCAAAAATATGATAAATATAATAGGTTTTAAAATACCATATGGTAATACGTTATGAATAAACTGAATATTTTATTTTCAGTTAATTCATAAAAGACTTATAAATATTCGTAAAGATATAGATACAATTTTCGATTATATTATAATATTTCAAATCGTTTTGGAGTCTATTAGATTATTCAATTTTATTTTAAATTTGGTTATCAAATTTTGTCTGTACGATTTTGAATGAATGAAGCAAATTTATTTATCGCAAAGAAAGTTTATGAATTTTAATGGTATTCCTTATAAGAAAACTGCTTAAATACATCCTTTGTCTGTAAAATTTTGTGTGGAGTTTGGAATGACTGATCAAAATTACTGTTGTAGTGATTCTGAACTTTTTTTTGGTCACTTCATATTTTTAACGATTTCAAAATTTGGCGGCACACAAAGAGAAAGATAAGTTTAAAAATTATTTACCATTAATACACTGTGTAAAATAATTTATGATAATAATTTTGAATGTAAAATAAACTAATGTAGTATGTTCTATAAAAATAACAGTACATTTATTATTTCACTCGTAATGAAAGAAATCTATAATAATTTTTACTATAAGCATTTCTAAAATTTAGAGATATAGTGCTTAAGAATCATTCTGCTACAGTGAAGGTAATTTAGTTGAGAATCATTGAAAAAATTGACTCGAATATTGGCTGTAAAACTTTGATTTCTTTATCAAAAGAAGTTAAAAGTGGTTATTAAGGTGTTAAAAATGGTAATTCAGATGTTAAAGTTGTTGAAAATTGTAAGAAAAAGTAGTGGAAGCATCCATTTATATGATATGAGCGATGCATGGATCAGTTGGTAACTCCTGATGAAACATCTTTGAAAAAATAAATGGTGACAAGGTCCTTGTGTAAATAAAGAGCTCCTTTGACTAAGATTGATATTTATTTATTTTTTGATGTACATACTGAATATGATGAATACATATGAATATGAACACACACTGACCAATAAATTAAAAATCATTATGATTTTCATTTACATCCTTGCTAGGGCTGAAGTAAGCCATTTTTCTTATGACGTAGGTTTTATGTCACGGCAAACACATAGTCTTTTCTGGCTATATGTCGCTTATCATTTGCCAAAAGTTCTTTCTATTTCTATGGAATTGCTTACAATTGAAAAAAAATAATAATAAATAATAATAATAATAAATGAAATTTAAAAAAATGTAAGCGACATAAGTTTCGTAATATAATGAAACGCTTATGTTGATAGTTTTTGAATTAATGGTATTCTCGTTTTGCTGTCTGTTTTAATAATTATAAATCGGTTTAATTGTGTTAAATAGATAAATTTGTGATAACTTTATTTTAATGACACATTTAATCTCACTGTGGAGAATATCAAAAAAACATACAAAGCCCTATCTAAGCAAGCAATATCTTACGTTAAACATCTTTTTTTTTTTTGTAAATTGAACATATGGTCTTATGTTAATAAATTACACTAATTTAATTAATTAAAAGAAAAAATGATGGTCTGCTTTTTATATTCTGTGATTTCTTACAGGATAATAAAAAAACAATTTTAAGAAAAAATTGTACAGTCTATGCAAATATACATGCAAAACGTATCGTTGAAGATGACTTTAAATGATATTAGGTTAGGTAAAAATATCTATTATTTATACATAAACTTTAATTCTTTATTTACATGTTTTTGATTGTTTGTACAAATGGTTTCAAACTGTATTATGGCTGATATTTAGCTTCTGGACTGCTAACATGCTGGTCAGCTTTAGACATTTTTGGGATTTATCAATGTTTTTGACGATGGGCTTACCTGTGAAGGTGTATTTTTAACATCAAACATTTCTGAATGGAATCGATGAAACCAAAATGATGAACTGTAATTCACTGTTACAGTTTTGGAACTATGAAAACCCTTCCCGATTTTCAACTGCCTGACTTCTATTTTCTGTTGCATTTTCGGTTTTATCAAAGAAAAACTGTGAATGTATTGTATTTTCTTTTGGTTGACTTATATTTCAAACGGCATGTGCCTTATAACTAAGTAAACAAACAAAACAAAAAAAAAAGCAAAATATTTTTAGTGTGAAATGTGATTGATCTTTCCAACGAGCATAAATCTAAAAATTGTATGATAGATATTTAATGAAATTTCGGTATTCAATAGAAAAATTTAAGGATTTCTTTTCTCTTGAACCTAATATTTAAAATTTTACTTAACAACTGAAATTTAAATAACATTTGCAGAAAGTAGAAAGCGAATTATGCACACACTGACCAATAAATTAAAAATCATTATGATTTTCATTTACATCCTTTTTAGGGCTGAAGTAAGCCATTTTTCTTATGACGTGGGTTTCATGCTGTTGGAATGCTTTCTTAAGTAAAATTAAGAGTGCATTTCCTAGTGAAGAACTAAAATCGGTAAAAAAAAATAATAATAAAATAAATAAATAAATAAAAATTAAAAAAAAAAAAAAAACCCGGCAGATCTCTTACTCTTAAAAAAGGACTCAAGGAGGGAAAAATGTTCTCAATTTCCAAGGCAGCTAACCTCAATGGTTTCTCAAAAGTAGCCATACTAATGGTTTTCAAAAACTGGAATCATTACATATAAGACGTAATTACGATTCGACCCTTGTTTTCAAAGATTGTGATAGACGTCGTTTTTGGTGAGTTTTACAGTAGATCAGGAATTTTTTTTGAGTCTTTAATAATAAAATTTGTACGTTAAGTCTCTTCCAAATAGATTTCGGCTCGACTAATGCGCAGAGAATTGCAGAGAATTATAATAGAATAAATAATTGCATGACTTTAAAAAAAGTGCTGATGTGAAAACGAAATGGGAAAATCATGTTTCAGTCCTGTCAGAAAAGAAGACACTGAACATTTGAAGATTGGAAATTAGTGATGTGATTCGATAAATCACGCTACATCTTATTTTGCATCATAGTAAAGCGTCGAGTTTGACAAAAACTCACGAATCCGTCTCTACTCTCACTGTGCAAGGATCTGATTTGTATACCATGGAATGGGGCATAATCTTCTAGCATGGAAATATTGCCCTTGAAGGTAAAGTGTTCTTAGAGGGTAAAAAAAAAATAAAGCCATGATGAATCTAAATACACTTGCACCCTTCAGCGTAGCATTTTTACTCAAATTGCGGCGGTTACTTAATGGATGGTAATGCAACTATACTACGTGGAAGAAGTATCCAAAAGTGGTACTCTGCCCACTAGTTTGTCTTTGAATGCCTTTATGGTCCCCATAGATTCCATATCATAAACCCATAGAAAATATGCGATATATGTTGTAAAGAGTATTCAATAGCACGCTCCTCTTCCATTTGATTTGCAAGGTGCAAATACTACATAATTAATGCATGTCTTTTTCTGGACATAAATGCACTTCAGAAATATATAAAGTTGATCCCAAAATGAATAATAGCTATTAGTCTTGCAAAAAGTATTTCAATGAAGTTTTGGTCTTGGGTTTCTAATTCATTGGCCAACTGTGTATGTAAATGAAATAAACTAACCAATTCAAGTGAGAAATATGTTTAAAATATAGTTAGTCATCAGTAACTACTGCCCTTGAAAAGTGTATTCAGCAAACCCTAGATTTGCATTTATGTCTTAACGAATGGAGAACAGTTAATGGGCTAGCACCTCAAAGCCGGAAATTCCCAAGTCAAATTTGCAAGTATGTTGCAAATCAAATGCAAAGAGATCTTATAGATATGGCGGTAATTCAAATAGACATTTGCCATGTTAAAAAAATTTGAAAGTTTATGAAAATGCACTATAATAAAAAATGAACTCTATCTAGCTTTTCTGGAACGGTTTAGATAAACAGGATGTATACTACCAAACATCGTTGCAGATCACCATAGAAAATAGTTGAACACCATTGTTAGGAACTTAAGGTTCTAAATTCATTCCAAGCCAGTGTTGATAAAAGTATCTTTGTTATGTTTCTAAAATCTATATACACGTGTGTCAAGATCACTGTTTGAGAGTTTTCCGTTTTTATGTCATGTGTATACGGTTCATCATCCATGAAATGTTCTTTCGAAAAGCAACATGGAGAAGGTTAAAAACACTGCTGCTACTTCATGCCATCAGTGCCAAATGGAATAATAAAAATTGTTTTTTTCTTCTTTTAGCAGCTTCTAAAAGAAATTCATAAAGACAAATTACTTACCACAAAGCATTATCACTATCTACGGGGAGAGTGAAATATATGTTGATTGCCACTAATTTCTGCTTTTTGTATAACTTACTTCACCTTTTAGTAGAAAAAATAATTCTTGAATGGTAAAGACATAGACGAGGGTTCTGCTTGCAAAAGAATAGTAATTTAATATGCAGAATAATAACAGAACTTAGTTCGTCTTGCAGACATCTAAATCACAGTATCAGCCAAGAAATCATAAATTTTGAGTTATATTTGAAAGAAATAACAAATTGTTGTGAGGTGGTTTAGCAATCAATGATAAAAATATTTCTTCCATTTGATTCTAATAAGTGCTATTTGCTTTTTTTTTGTGAAACAAAACCATTAAACACACTATATGTCTTTTTGTGGGAAACTCTAAAATTGTAATCACCGGATATAATAATATCCTTATCTAAATGTCAGATAAGGGTGTTATTATTCTTTAAAGGTTTTTAAAAGTCGATTCCTTTAAAGGTGAAGACACACGTTGGAATGACATTCAGATAGCTTTCTAGACTAAATTCAGTGAAAAATAGAGAGGGCTATTTTGACAGGAACCTTGTATGACTGCTCACTCTCAAAACAAAGAACTTAGTAAGTCATAAACTAATTTCCTTTAACATACATATCTAGATGTACAGGCGAGCCCCGAACAATACCTTAAGGTTAATTTTCTTGGAATACTTATCCAACACAGAGTGCCTCATAATTTTGATCCATGGTCAAGTGACGAGGTGAGCTAGTACCCTCATTTCCACGGCCATGCCACCAGCAGAAAGACATAGAACGTTACAGATTAACACGTTGCAAACTAACAGAGCTCTCGAAATACAGTGTAAGAGGATGTGGTCACCCTACCAAAAATTACCCAATTCAAAAGATGCTTCCCTTTAATTTTAATAGCATGCTACTGAGCCCCTGGAACACATTTAACTCAACAGCTAGATAATCTGGTTAACATACTTACCGAAAGTGTTTTGATTATGATTATACACCTTCAATTGTGTATAACCAAGCTGGCAATTTTAATGGAATTGGATAACAAGTTTATCACATTTCTTTTTTTATGATAATTAGAATTGTAGGCACTCTCTGTATTTTCGTGTTCATTATTATAAAACTCATTTAATGTATATTTTCATCTCTATGTATCATCCCATATTTAAATTTAAATGCATTATGCAGATGATGGCAAAATTACTTTGTGGACTTTGGCATCCGAAAAGTGTGCTGAAATTAAATTAATAACAACTGTGAATTGAGAAATAATGCTTCGTTACGTGACATTTTATTTCGCGAAATAATATTAATAGTGGATCAAGAAGGAAGGTGCTTGGTCTGTACTAAGTATTAGCAATGCCATTCTTCCTCAATTGGATAATAAAAGAATTTGAAAAAAAAAAAGATGTGAGATAGATTCTGTTAGGTCATCAGATCTAAAAGTTTGGTATCTGTTGGCACATGTTGAAGTCCAAGCCAAGCTTTGAGGATCTTCATTATATTGGTTGAGCGACTTTGAGAGGGTCTACGTCTGATGCAAAGCTGATCTGAAGATGTTCTATAAGCGGGGTATCTGATGGAGATCTTATGTATATATATAGCATATATGCAGCTCAGGAGTAAAGGGAAAACCTCTTAGGCTATCACATGGTAAAAGGATTTAAATGACTGCAATAAAGTTTTATAAAGCAAGGCTTTAAATAGTATTGTTTTTCTAAAAATGTAAAAAGAGTTAAAATTTTAACAAGATTTCTGGTCCTAAATGCAGAACTTGAGTCTATTTAGTCGTCGAATCTTCCAGTAGATTAAGATTGTAAAAACTTTTTTCTTATTATAACATATTTTTTTCCTTTTCTTTTTAAAATATAATAATCAACAATTCTATTATTAATTTATATACGACTAATCTATTCTTGACTTATACATTCATCAATCTGTTTTCTTGTCCGAGGCAATTTCAAAATTTGCCCCAGAGGTGCAAAGCTTATATCCCAGTTTGGTGGTCGGTCTAACGTGAAACCCCTACTGTTTAGTCTTTAAAGATGTTTAATACTTAGTTTTATTAACCTATTGAAAGGAGAACTGGCTGAGTCGTCCTTGGCCAACTTGAGAATCGAACCCAAATACAATATCTACCAACAAATATTATAGGTAATCAAACCAGCGCAAAAGCAGCTATTGAGAGAAATGCTGATATAAATTAAGTAAGACGTAATTAGAAGATCAAGATAAAACACATAAGAAACTATACAATTTAATACCAATAAGACAAAATCAGGAAAAAATCAAGAAAACAATATAATATAAATATAATTAGGAAAAAGGCATAGGGACCACGTCTTCATCAAAAGGGAGATGGTCAACTATTCAAAGAAGATACTCATTTCTGATATAGTTGTATTTTCTTCTTATACAGACATTCTTCGGGGGAGTATTTTTAGACTTTTGTCATTCGTGCCTGTCAGAAAAGAGTGTCTTATTTGCATAGTTGAACATCTCCATCCTGATGAAAACATGATCCCTTTGCCTTTTCTCCAATTATATTTATATTATGTTATATTGTTTTCTTGATTTTTTCCTGATTTTGTTTTATTGATATTAAATTGTATAGTTTCTTCTTTATCTTGATCTTAGAATTACATTTTACTTATAT
>JAPDSC010152318.1:0-19287 GCA_026290005.1 Latrodectus geometricus
AGGATTAGTAAGTTTTGATGTACTAATTTTTAAGATTTTGATATACTTAGCATATAGCCAAATAGCTAAAAGTTGTTAAGACATTTTACAACAAATTACCTTATGGAAGGACTTTTCATGCAATAAGTTGTATTCATAAATCACAAACTGTGCTTAAAATAGTTTTCAATTTTTCAAATAGAATTAGTATTGTCATCTAATTATTTTCTAATAGCTAATATTAAACTAAAGAGCTATTTCTCTCAAACTAGTAAGCCGATATATTTTTATTTAAGTAAATATTTAAACAAACATATAAGCATTTTGAAATAAAGAGTCTTACCCACAAGATTAAGGAGGAACTCTGCTACTGAAGATCAATATTTAATGTTATATAACTTATTTATTTATTAAAAAAACAATCGTTATTTGTTAATTTTTAATGATAATAATTGCTATAACTATTTATAGCCATATATGTTCTAAATGATATTAAATAATGTTCTTGAATTGAACAACAAATTAAAAATAAATAAGCATATTGTAATAATTATGCATTTTAATTAAAAGAATTCTTCTAAATTCTTTCTTTCCAAATAAAATTTTGCAAATGTAAATAATTATTTGAAATTACTTTTCAAAAATCTCATATCAACTTGTTAATTAATAAGTAATAAATGTGAATATTATTCTCTCAACTAAAACAGCCTTAACTTAATAATTAATAAAAAAATTATTTAGACTTTCAAAATGATAAAGATTTTTTTTTCATAATTTTTCTTAGAACAAGAAAATTGTGAAATAACTTTAGGGTTTCATTTTTTGTTAATATTTATAATTAAAGAAAAAAAAATTAAAAATTATATTTATTAATACATTTTAAAAAACTTTAAATTTTTACTGTCAATAAAACAGAAAATATTTGTATTTGAAAAATTTGAGTATTGAGTTTAAAACTGTTAAGCCAAAAACACTTTATTTTGAACTCTTTTAATAATATTTCTACCTCTGATTTAAAAGAAATGATTATTTTATGCTTTGGATAGCTTCAATTATATTATTATATTTATGTTTAAAATTTATATTTCACAACAGAGATATAAAAGACTTGGAAAAAATACAATGATTTAAATATTAAAATTTTTCATGTGAAGATAAATAATTTAAGATGTTATCTTTAAAGAATTTTTACAGTGTACCAAACAAAGTTTACTTACTTAGTTGTTCTATCTCTTTTTTGCACACTAAAACGAATCTAACCAAAACCTATAGATTAAAAAAATATGCTATATAAATGAAAATTTTTTAAAAAATAAATAATGATTACACAATAATATTATGAAAAATAATTGTTTTTATTTAATGTTAAAAATTTTAAAATAGATTTAACATTATAAATAACACCTTACAACATACACATACAGTAAACACTAATTTTTATGCACTTGTAAGGACTAGTAAATCTTAAGTTCATAAAATAGAAAAATAAGTGTTGGATCTTAAAAACATATTTTTTTAACCAAATCTCTTTTCTTTTATAAAGTACTGTAAGAAAAATTTATTTCCTATGCACCATATAAGAAAAGTAAAATTATATTTAGAAATAATTCTTATTTTCATTTTATTGCTGAAAAATCAGGCATATTAATAATTTCTTCTTTAAAACAGCATTTTTAAAAATATTATTATTTTTTTAATTAGAAGAACATTTCAATGAAGTTTATATAAAAAAAAAAAAAAAATGCACCACACACATACACCAACGTGATGAATCTTGTTAGACATTCATTAAGTTGTTTTGCATATGTTCACAGCCCTATATTATTTTTTCTTGTTTGACAACTGAAAATTTTTTATTCACATGTTAACATTTAATTATTTTTAGCAATTTAATCATGCACACAAATAACATCTTTGTCCACATTCAAAAAATCAAAAGTTTGGGTAGCAGTGGATTTTTTTACTGAAGCTCATGGATTAGTAGTGCATTTTCACTCAAGTCCTTAGGTAAAAGTTTTTGGCTTTCTTCAGCTCCAATTTTTTTTCCAAATAAAGCCTGCATATTAAAATGAGCTAAATATTATATTTTTTGTAATATCATTCCAAGTATAACTGACAAATGCATTGTACATAGGATGTAAATTTTATAAGGCAATTCTAACCCATAATCATTCCTTGAAAAAATATTTTAAAATATTTTGACTATGAAATTATTGGACCATATTATGGACCAACTACCAATTTGTAAAATTGTGAGTGTTCATAAATTTCAAATTTCTAAAACAAACTTCTATGATATATTACACAAATAGACTATGTGACAGTGAAAGTGCTATACCTATAACATATACCAAGAAAGATATGTACCTAAAAGTAATGAAACTTGATATCATGTTCAGTAACTTGTTAGGTCACACTTAATCACAATGTATTCTGCAAAATATCTATGTAAGACTCAAAGAACATGTGGATTGTCTGATAAGTGATAGACATATTTTTTATCTGTCATTTGTTAAAATTCATCGTTTAAAAACTAGTTTTTCACACACGCCATAAATTAATGCACTGACTGATTTGTGTTGTGTGCAGTCTGGTGTTATTTTTCTGATAAATGACATGTCAGGGTATACCGTGAAAAAGAGTAACATTATAAGATAAAGTTTATTATTTACAAATTGTTGAATCCTCATGTTGCCATGAATATAAACTAATGGTGGTCTCTTATGTGCCATTATGATGGTAACCTAAACCATGCCATGTGGTAAATCAGCTTCATAACAGTAGTCAGATTTAATCTGTCATGAAGTCAACAACAAACTTTGTCAAAACTTAAACAAAATAAAATTCATCTGAAAACATCATATCTTGCCACTCTTAGGGCCATGAGATTTAATTTAAAATCTGGAGTAAATGGAAGCATCTCATTTTTGGAAATCTAATCCAAAAGTACAAATGCAAGTACTGAAATGGCAATCAGCAAATGTTTTTACTATAATAAGAATATTGTCAGTATTTGATGAGATTACTAATATGAAAATTAAATGATATTTTTTTAATGTAGTTAAATTTGTGATTGAATTTTTAACAAAATCATTTTATTTTTGGCTTAATTCTTGTAATTTTATTAGTTTACATTTAACTACAATTAATTAAAAAGTAAAATATTTGATTTCGTCATTAATGCAATACAAAGAAAAACATCTTGACATTTTTAAACATATGAATAAATATAAGAAAATAGTTTAAGATAATAAGAAAATCAATAACATTATTTAATTATTAAATTTTTAACATTTATTAAATTACTTGCATTTTTTTAACATCTATTAAATCGCTGCTTACATTGATTTTACTCAATTTATTCATTTAAATCAAATATATTGATCTCATCAAAATAAAAATTTATTTCTATAATCATTTCTTTGATTTGAATTGTATAAATTAGTAATACACAAACATGACTAGTCATTAAATTGAGCATCAACATTAATATGACATTTAATATATTTTGAGGATCTTCTAAAAGGAAAAAATTGAAATAAAAATTCACATAAACATGAATTGTAAATTTCACTGAAACTTTTTGATGGATTTTCCCAAAACATAACACTTTTGTCAATTACTTTACAACTTAAGTTTCGCCAAAAAGAATGAATTCTTAATAGTTGTGCAATTTAATAATTATGTATTAAAACCTTTTAAGTAAAAAATACATTTTTACAATGCACTGAAATGATTTTTTTGTAATACTTTTTTTGGAACTACTTTGATATACCCTCCCAAATCGGAAATTTGACGACTTTTTCTTCCCTCACCAACCATAATGGTGAAAATGCGCTTTAGGTCCCCTACTTGGCGAGTTTTCAAAATCACACATGCCATGGCGAAAATTCTACCGCTATTTCAAAGTGAAACTTAATTAGCGACCAATGAAAAGGCTAAAACAAAAGAGTAATTAATGAGCATGTGCGAAAAAGCGCATCAAATTCGCAAGTTGGCGAAGTAGGGGACCTAAAGCGCAGATTAACCAAAACTTTTAAAAAAAACTCAGAAAATGGTACAAAATACAAGAAAATACCAAATTTGGCCACAGCAAAAACCTAAATGCTGAAAAAATCTAAATTGGTAATACCAAAATAAGAAACAGCAACCCTAAAAAGTCCGTGGGGGAGGGCAGATTTGGGGCTTTATTTTTTTTTTGGGGGGGGGGGGTATATCAAAGTTGTTCCCTTTTTTTACTTTATAAATTTAAAAATAGATATAAAAAATATTGATCTCAAATAATTAATTTACATTACAGTCCATCTAATCAGATGATTCCTACAAAATATATGTATAAATCTACTTTGTTATTCTTTAAGAAACTGGAATGTAAAATTGAAAGCAAATTTTGATAAAAACATATTGCTTATACAATAGATTCACTTGTAATAAGGGTCATTATTTTATAAGGATTTCCTTTTTTTTATATTTTGATAAGTTGGTGTAATATTATCATGACATTTTATTCTGAGGTCTTCTCATGTTAAGGACATAAAAGTAAACACAGATTTTTTTTTGTAAACTTTTATCCACTGAACTATACGTCTAGTGTTTGCTGTACAACAATTATTAAAATTCGTATTAAAATTACATTCATGATAAAAATTCGTCACTGAATAAATTTATTGATTAACAGATAAATCATTTGTAAAAATCTTTAAGTACTTGAAAAATAGGACAATATTTTATAAAATTGAAATGAGTTGAACTGATTTGTTTCATTTTAGAACAGATTATATCAAAGTAAAATTTATTTAAAAAAAATATGTATAAAGTTATTAAACTCTATTTTATAAATTGCACAAACTTCTAACCAAAATGCTTCTGAAATAATAGTACACAATTTCAAACCAGAACTCACCTGAGAGCTCTTGTTTACGCACTATGACTTTCAAGATAATTCTAGTTTAGATGTATCTGTACTGTATAATAATTTATGTTGAATTCAGCATAGTTTTTTAATTATAATATATTTTTATAATTTTGAATACGATTTAGGATTTTGAAAATAAAGGTTAGTTTATTAAAATTTATAAAAAGCAAAACAATGAAAGCTGATACTCGAGAAGTGTTAGTAGTATATTTGCACTGCTTTATAAAATACTAGGTTACACCACGAAAAACATCATTTAAATGATTACAAATTCATTATAGCAACCTTCAGCAGTTAATTAACTGCTGAAGGTTGCTATAATGAATTTGATCATCCGAAATAAATAATAATCCCAGTATATAAATAAATAATAATAACCCTCCCAGGAAACTTCTTAAGAATAATCTTTTACAAGATTTCATGAAAACTTATTATATAGATATATATGCATGTACAAGTGCAACATCCATATCTCTTTATTCAGTAGCGGCAAGGATCGAGCTGGAACTTCGAAGAATGCAGTCCTATCACTGAACTATGGCAAGGAATAAAAAATTTGTTGCAGTCTTGCCATCTAATTCTTTGAAAAGATAACTGCGTAATGCATCTTTTTAAATTATACTCTATGATAGGAATTCAATATTTTTCCCCTTTATATTCTCAGAAAAAACACGGCCTTTCTTGAGAATAAGGTATCCCTTGTTCGCTCCACAAATTCTCGTAAAATTAAAATTTAACTGTTCATCTTCTCAAAAGTATTTTAATTGCATTAACTAATAAAAGTGTTTCAATCTAGATTTGCATAAGTCGTTTTTCTAATTAAAATAAAAGCACCAGGGTCAAGATTCACAAATGATATCTAACATTATAAACCACAAACAAAATATATTTGACCTTAAAGATTTTTATAAATGCTTGAAAACATTTTGAAACAAATATTCAAGGAGTCATAAAAACCAGAATTTATTTTATCCTCAATAAAATTAATGCCTATTTCAGCCCACCGAAAAGCTTTTATCTAACTATTTCGCAATTTCGAATCATTATCAAATAATGACAAATCAACAGTCGAAACAAGATTATCTTTGTTTCGCAACGCCAATTAATGGGAGAGACAATAAATTCTAAAAATTTTTTAACATGTATTTGCCTTCATGGGAAGGCGGTTTTAGCCTGTGTCAGTTATCAAATCCTCACTCTCGATCAAAAAGCATAGCCGTATCAGGATTGTTCGATATTTGTAGAAATTTAGAATTATATAGTTGGAAAAAAATTTAAGAAGTAATAAAGCTGCAGGAAATTAAAAATAATGCTGAATATAAAAGAAGAATGGAAAAAAAAAGAAGCAACACTTTCTTAAAAAAAAAAATGATTGCTTTAAAGTGTTTGAAAATTATCGAGAAATATTGTATTTAAATAACTGCAGTTCTTTTGTACTCGAATTACATCAAGATTACGGTTAGCTGATATTTTCTTGTTACAAAACATTATTTAGTTATAAAAATTGGCAACAATTCTGATATTCGTTCTTGTTTACATTTTCAATTTACATTTTGTTGTATGAGTGTTTGTACTTCAGGAGCAATAGTACAGTGTATCTTAAATTTGATTTTTTAAATGTAAAACTTCTAATGCGTTATATTTTTCTTAATTTTTCAAATGATTTATTTGAAGTTTTTCCTTTTTATTGAAATTTAATAAATTTTATATACCTCTAATCAATATAATTTAGTTTTAATAAAAATAATGGATTCTTCTGATGAAAGCAATCCTTGGCCTGACGATAGTAGATCAAATCAAATGCATAGTTATTCCAAACCTCCTCTTGCTAAAGATGTGGATAGTGACGACAACGATGAAGATGAATTATTGTATTGTATTTGTCGAAGTAAGGACACAAGTCGTTTTATGATTGGGTGTGATAGTTGCAATGAATGGTATCATGGTGACTGCATAAGTATTACTGAAGAATATGCAAAAAACATCATGCAGTTCTTTTGCCTAATGTGTCGAGAACGAGATCCAAGCTTAGCAATTAAATTCATTGAAAAGAAAGAAAAGTCCACTAGTAAAAAACAAGATACAGACGTGATTAAAAAATTTTCTGTGACATTTGAAGATGATAAAAAGAAATCAAATCGAAGATGTGGTGAATGTGTTGCTTGTTATCGAACAGAAGATTGTGGACGTTGTGACTTTTGCAAAGATATGCGGAAGTTCGGGGGACCCAATAAAATACGACAGAAATGCAGACAAAGACAATGTATGAATTTTGGAATCAATTTAGGCAAAAAACCAAAGCCTTGTCAAGGGCCTCTGAGTGAAGGTGTTGAAGATAAAGAACCCCCTTTTACATTTATTGAACCACCTTTACCTGTATTGCAGGCTAAAAATTCTAATGATGAAGATGAGGATGATGATAGAGATGCTGATTATGATCCTTATAGGAAAAAGTCTTCCCATTCTCTTCCGCGTCATAAACGAAGATCTAGTAGGCAAGCAGACAAACATCGAAGCAGAAGAGTTGATCACAGGAAAAAGCACAGTGAAAAAGAGAAGAATTCAAATAAGAAGGATAATGATACTCTTCGGCAATGTTTTGGACCTGGCTGTATATTTCCAGCTTTGCCTAACTCAAAGTACTGCTCTGATCAATGTGGAATGAAATTAGCCACAAATCGCATTTATGAAATACTCCCACATAGGATTCAACAGTGGCAGAGGTCAGTAAGTGTTGCTGATGAAAATAATAGAAAAGCTTTAGAAAAAATACGCCGAGAGCTACAAGAAGCAAAAGATCGGTTATCTGAATTGAATAAAAAACAAGAAACTCTAGAAAGAGTGATTGAAAAAGCCAAAAAGACACCAATTGCTGCAGATCAAGACAACTTGGAAGGTGAGTCTGAGGAAGCCGAAATCAGCATATATTGTGTCACTTGTGGTCATGAAGTAGGTGCAAAGAATGCCTTAAAGCACATGGAAAAATGTTTTAATAAATATGAAAGTCAGACTTCTTTTGGTTCATTTTACCAAACAAATATTGAAGGTAGCAATATATTTTGTGATTATTATAATTCTCAGCAAAGAACTTACTGCAAGCGTTTAAAGATTTTATGCCCAGAACATTCCAAAGAACCTAAAGTTTCAGATGACGAAGTTTGTGGTTGCCCATTAGTAGATGATGTTTTTAAGCCTTCTGGTGAATTCTGTCGTGCTCTTAAAAAGAAATGTGTAAAGCATCACCAATGGGAGAAATTTAGAAGAGCAGAAATAGATCTTGATAAAATGAGAGTTCTTTTTAAATTAGATGATTTAATAGAACAAGAAAGAAGCCTGCGTCAACAAATGGCAAATCGATGCAGCGTATTAGGGTTGATGCTTCATCAAACAGTTTCTCATGATGACTTATTGCAATTGTAATCTTGATTGTCAGTATTTTTTACCATTAATTCACGCATTTGTGGTCTTAATAATGATTTAATACCTAGAAATAAAACATTTTATTGATTTTCCACAATTAATTAATATTATAAATTGATATGAATTTGAAAGCTAATGTAAAATCTATAGAATTAATCAGGTTGCCTTTGTATTTAGATTATGAAGTTTAAGTGACTGAATTTAAATAGAGAAATATTGATTTGCTATCATAAATTGTATAATGAAAATATTGTAAATTGATAATTATCTTTTTTTATAAACTGAATGAAGGGATAAAAAACATGCATTTATTATTTTAAACTGTAAATTACATATGCATTAAGAAATTAATATGCCTAAAGTACAAGTATAAAAGCACAAAAATAAAATTATTTTGTATTTAAAATTTGTTTCTATTTATCAAAATGATTCAGGGTAACATTATTAGATAAAATATTGCCAACCAAAACCACTACAAGTTTTATGTGCATATTGATATCTAATGTGAATTAAAGTTCATACATTAACAATGGTAATTTAATTATCTTAATTTTTTTTCAGGTTTAGAAAGTAGACCAGATATTTTTAAAACAATTATGTTTTTCTATTACAAAAAATTACACTTAATTTAAACAACTTAATTTTTTTTTAATGTTTCAAGAGATCAATTTTGACTAAATTTTAATGTTTGTTATGTGAATAGTGAATGAGAACTGCATAGTATATCTAAATGCACTTAATTAGTGTATATTTCAATTTCATTAATTTTTCAGTTCAGTTTGTTTTGATAATTTACTCTCTTTTGTGCAAAATGATCTATTATTTAATTATTATGTTTTATGACATTTTTACTAATAACTGTTAGGTACAATACATTCTTGTTTTTACAAACTTGTAGAGACCAGTAAAGTAAAAAAATAAGTATTAAATTTTAATTGCTTTACTAAATTGCTCTCTTTATAAAGTACTACTAAAAAAATCATTATAATTATTTCACTATATAAGAAACATTTAAAATAAAATTCATACTTTTAAATAATTCTTACTTTCATTTTATTGATAAAATTTCAGGCAAAGTATTCACTTATTTTTATCTCTTTCAAAATTATTTTTATAAAAGCAGATTTTTTTATATGAAGAAACATTTCACTGTTATTTTTCTCAAAAAAAAAAAAAAAAAAAAAAAAAAATACCCTTATCTTGTGGGACATTTATTTACTTTGCAGAATCATTATGTCCTATTCTTTTTGTTCCATACTGTTTTCATGTTTAATCACTATGTTCCCATTCATTTAATCATCTAATTATACTTAAGTACAAATTACACAAGTCCTAAAATAAAATTTTGGGCAGCAGTAGGTTTCTTAGTTGAAGTTCATGGATGAGTACCGTATTTTCTTGTATATAATCCGCAGCAGCGTATTATCCGCACGGCCGGTTTCTCGAGTAAAAGTGGGAAAAGCGGCGTATAATCCGCAGCAATTTGTTTTCGGCGAATAGTCCAAAATATGTACTGCTGATAATATAGGTGTCACATAAAATAAAAAAATGCACAGTAGGATTAAAAATTTAATAAATTGTATAGAAAAAAAGCATTTATGAAAAATATTAGTCTAGATCTAGTTCATCGTAAAGTGCGGTAAACTTGAGATGAAAGCACGAGATCGATCAAAAGCAATAATTTTGAGAAGAGAGTCTTGTAAAACTTATCGATATTTAGCTTCTAATAACTTTTAAAACGATGATAGAAATATTTAAATTAATATATATTTGCTTCGTTAATATTTCAATGAAAGAAATGGATTACTTACAAATTGCGTATTTTATACAATTTTTTTTATACCGTGAGTGCTTTGTTTTTCAATTCACATTAACACATTTGATGCCATTGTTTTTATTTGCTTTCTCTATAGCTTTTAATTTAAAATCTGCTGTGTAATATAAAAATTTTCGCTTCAATATGACGATATACGAATTTGAATATTTGCGAAACGAAACAGCTCACATAAAGGCAAATAGCAAAATGACGTTAGCAAATTTACAACCGTAAAATGTTGAAGAGGAACCGAATTCGTTTTTGAACGTAATTGCACAAAGTCTATTATAGTCTAAATAACTCAGGTGTGTCCTGGTACCACCTGTTATTTATTTTATGAAACAAAGTATTTCTTTCAAAACTTTTCCGATGGAGAATATTTTTTATCAGATAATCCGCGTGTTATATACAGGAAAATACGGTAACTCATTTTCATTCAAGTCTTCAGATAAACGATCTTTGCTTTCTCTTATACCATGGTCTCTAATAAAGTCTGCTGGTCAAAATAATCTAGATACTGCTTTTCTACAAGTCACCCAGAATAGATTGACATGTGCACAGTTCCTAGTATGTCCAATTCATAAGGCAATCCTAAACCAACTCTTTGCAAGAGTACTTTACAATATTTGCCCTTGAAATTATATTGATTATATTCTGATGCATGGACTGTATGATCGGATTTAAATATAGAAGAGAGAAATTTCACAAGAATTACTTTTAATTAGATTTAAGAACTACTTGTGGAATTTCTGTATTTTATTAATTGAATTAATTATGGAACTGCTGATGTTAAAATTCCGGATATTTTGAAGTAATATCCAGAATTTCAGTAGTGCAGTAATTATCTACAATTAGAAGAATTTACAAATGTGCAATCAAAACACTGATTCAATAAAAGTAGTTTTTCAGTTATAAAATAAAGTTAGAAAGCAAAATAAATGCAAACAAATCAGGCATGAAAATGGGTTACAAAAGATTCTTTGTATTGACATATAATCTATGTTTGCTAGACATGAAACATCGTCAAATCACATTAATAAAATTAAAAATAATCCCTAATAACTTAAAAAAAAAATCAATAAAAATAAGTTTTTAAACATTTTGCAGAATATATTAAAATTTTACTTCTAAAGAACTTAATTTGAACATTTTATTTAATCTTTCAAGCACTGTTACTTTACATATTTGAAAATTTTTGCAGAATTTTATAGAACATGCTAATTATTGCCTGGTTTTTATTAAATTGGTTATTTACTACCCTTTGTCTCACAAATATAAATACAAATAAAAACAGTAAAATCAAATTTATTTTTAACTAAACAAATTATTCCTTTTCCAAAACACCTTTCATCAAATAGTGTCCAACAATCCCATTGTTTACTTTGCAAAAAAAGAAGTGCTTCCTTTTGAAAATATCTTCAAGAATACTGCATTGCAGAAATAAGTTATCGTTATTAAACTTTCTATGCAGAGTTTTTTCTTCAATATTGAAACAGTTGAAAATTGCATGATGCTTGATTTGGACTGTAGGAATTGAGGCATCATTTTGATATTGTTGAGCACACATAAATAGCAGCATATAAGCACAAAAATTTCAGAATTGAAAAATGTTATTTACTAGTCACAGTAATTTTTTGAAGTGCATAGCATGCTAATGAATTACATTTTTAACTGTCAAAGAAAAAATCATCATAATTGTTCCAGGAAATCTGTTGGGTTTTCTTCGAAGAATCTATTTTCATCATTTTTTACCAACTTGATAAGACAAAATAATGCACTCAAGTTTATCACCAATGTTATACTTAATCTTGGAAATTTAGATTATTTTGAAACGTGTTCTTTAGTTCATCTGAAACAAATATAGCCATTATTATAAATTGTGCTTAGAATGTGAAAATATTGACGTTTTTGAAATAATTGATGCTTCTATCTCTTCACAAAACATTCACTGATTACCCCCTATGTCAACATTTCAATCACTCTCAATACTCTGATCGATCAAACTCAGACAATTTTGCCGACAAACATGCTTTTTAGAAATTACCATGTCATCTAAAAATACATCAAGACATTTTGTCTTTGTATAGGGATCTTTTATTAATTTATTTCTGGAGCTATGTTGCTCCGCGATAGCAAAATTTTTATGGAAGCTAGTTTTTTTTTTTAATTTAAATCACTCCTCTTTGTTGTTGAATGGCAAATAAAAACTAATAAGCAGAAAACCAGGAAAATAGTCATTTGCTTCACTTGGAATTTCTATAAAAACTCAATTATTTAACCTAAAAAAACTGACTTATTTTTTTTTCTGTTAAGCTTTATTATTATGTCTATTTATAATAATAAAAAGAAAAAAAATTAACTCAGCTTTATGGAATGTATTTTGTATCTCTGGTATTGCTTGTTTAGATATCAAATTTTTTTACACATCAATTGCTAATTTTTAATCACATTCAATTTTAAGAAAAATTAATATTTTCTAGTTTTAAGAACTTATTATTAAAAATCAAATAATCATGTTAGTATGGAAATATTTTCATTCATTAACAAATTATGCAATTTTTAAAGTATTAAGTGCAGCATATGGTATAAAAAAATAAGCTTTATCACTTTCTAGGAAGTAAATCAATTCACTTTAAAAAGGTATGCATGCATTGCAGTCACAGCTATTCATTGATATCTTTGTTTATCGGCGCAGCTTGTCGTATTTGGACCTTGCGTTACAAAACCCAACCAACCAACTCTTTGTTTATTATTCTATGAAGCTATTCCGAAATGACTGGACAGTTTCCAGACATCTAATGGATACAATTTCAAAGGAATCGAAGAGGAAAGATTTTTCGTATTTTTAAAACATATTAACTGAATTTAATATTTATATTTTCTTTATAGCTAATAAGAAAATTTAAATAATAAATTTTTTATGCTATTGCATAAATATACTATTAAAAATAAAGACAACTGTATAAAGAATGTATTAAATGAAAAAATGTCTTTTTCTTATATAACTGAATTTGTGGGATAACAGTATAATACAAACAAGACAAAGATAAATAATATTTGTTGAAATAAATATCAAGAAAACACGCAGAAAAAAAATCTCTATAATGTGTTATTTAGTCAAGTATATAAAAAAATAAATTGGAATATATTTAAAAATGGAAGATTATATAACCTAAACAGTTTTTCTTCTATCTAAAAGAAAGAAATCAGCTAGGCAAAACAATATGTATAGTTAAAACTAGTCATTAATTTTAACAAACACAAAATTTAAATTGCTGACATCCACTTTAAACAATATTTTTTTCCTTCTTTTCATTATCAAATATTAATAGCTATGTTAGGTTTGGTAATACAATAAAAAGGGAGGTTAAAAAATAAAATAGCAAAGCGTATAGTTTAAGAAGATCAATGAAATGTTGAATCATTTCTTTAATTTTTACTTTTCTTTTAAAAGCATTCATTTATTGATAAATAAGTTAACTTCAATTTTAAACTTTATTCATAAAATATTGTTTTCATTGTTAATTTTATAAGAATTTTCTTTACAAAAGGAAAACAATTTATGAAAAATCAATACATAAACACGACTGAAATAAGAGAAAGCATTTATTGCAATTTGATTATTACATCGAATGTATTTGTTATATACACAATACAAAATTCTGCATCAGACAAAACTGATTTCAGAAAAGATTCAAGAATTTCACAAGAAAAAGTGTGAAAGAACATAGAACAATATTTTTACAGAAACACCCTTTATAATTTAAATACAGATTCTCCCACATATATATCTATATAAATACAGCATTTATAATAGAAAAATACTAAAAATGCAAAATCTTCCAAATAAACTATCACAGAAAAAAGAAATATTTGAAACAGGAGTACATAATCAATTATAAATGAAATAAAATATTCTATGAATATTTTGAAATATAAAAAATAAAATATGAACAGATATTTAAAGCATTGCAAACTGACAATTTACGATAAGAAAAAATATTACTATACATTAGAGGGGATAATTATAATTTACTTTTATTAATGAGTTTGAATGCAATAAAAAGATTGAAAAATTTTTTGTTTATGAGATACTATCAAAATATTAACAAAATAAGAAAACTTAGCATGAGATTAAAAGATAAGAATTTTCAAGCAATTATGAAAAAAAGAAACATTTCAGGGAAATAAAAATTTTCTTAATTGAATTCAAAATTAATGTCACAAAACAACTCTTTAACAATAAAAAAAATATGAATAATAATAGAAATAGAAGACACAACTTTCACTCCTTGTAAATAAGACCTAAACCAATTATGAAATTTAAATGTCACATGATTGCACACCATAGTTCTGTTTTTACAAATTATATATGTGGCAGTGTATATGTTAATTCATGAGTTTACTTGATTATGTGAGGAATTAAATGTTGGTAACTATTTTTAACAATACCAATCAAAAGTACTCAAAACAAACATCAGTCCATTGTTTTATAAACTAAAATGATATCATCGAATTTCCAATTTAAGTACACTTCACACTTAAATTCTAAATACTTATAACAATTTTATCAAAATAAAAAACAAGCAATCATCAAAATAAAAAGTTATTCCCCAATGGACCAAAAATGTAACTATAATTTTATGTTTAATTTATGATTACTAACTTCATATTAAAATTCTTAGTAAGAAGCAATATTTCAAATAAAGATTATTACTAGAATTTTACAAAGATAATTAATTTAATTAAACATTTTATGTTTAAAATTTCAATCAACTAATACATATATTGAAATGAAACTTAAGAAATAAAGGTAGAATTCAGAGTTTTAATATATTACAAACATAAGTGCATTTTTAAAATAAAAAATCCATCCTTAAATAACTTATTATTCTTTTAAATTTAAAATAACAGCAAAATAATAAATATAAAACTTATAAATAACAGAGTGTGTAATAAAACATAAAAAACTTGCTCAGTTTCTTCAATTAAATAAAGGGAAACCTTTAAAAATGATTTATTCAGTTCAAGTCTTTAATGGTATTTCCGAAATACCAAGAAAATAAAAGAATATTATAAAATAATTGTTTCTTTAACAGCACCGTAACATAAATTTCAGCTTTTATTTATTTAGCATTGCCACTCCATAAAATGTACGAAAAATTCTCATTTATTATTTGGTTCTGATACAATCACTTCAAGATACTTGTAATTTCATATCTGAGAAGAGAAATTACAACAATTTGACAATCTAAGATCAACTGTAAATTGTCTTATTCTGACAATATTTAGGAAAAATAGTTCTGGCATTTTGATTTAAAGTTTTTAATTATTTTATAGCCGCCCAACCTGTTTAATGGTTAGCATACCTGACTATGGATGGAGAGGACCTAGGTTCGAATCTCAACTCAGGCATGGATGTTCTTTCCCTCTCTTTCTTTGTGTGCGAATGGTTGCCTACCCTATAAACGGGTACCTATGGCATGTGTGTACTGAGAAAGTTGGACTCCACACCAAATATGGTTCAGTTGGAAATGTGGAGCAGCACACCCCATATTGCCAGCCTGGCTGGCACATGACACCAACAACAATTATTTTATAATAAAGTCATTACTTCTTAGAAGGAAGAGAAATAGAAACTAGAATGAATAGAAGTAGAGTTTCTAACTGATATTGACCTCACTTGAATTATTAAAAGCACTCATGCCCTAGGTAGAAATAAAACCCTTGAATTTTGTATGGATGCTAGTGATCTAATCAACTTTAATCATATTATGGTTAGAGGTACTATATATAAATAATAGCAGCTGATAAACAGCTGATTTCAGTAATCAGAGTCAATTTATTTTTTAATTAGGAGTATCATTTTATAACTTAAGTCAAATCTCTACTTTATAACTTAAAAAAAAATTTTTTTTTTTAAGGCATGACATATTTTCCAAAAACTAAAGTAAGGAAATTTAAAATGAAGTACATTTAAAATGCTAAATGGCATTGTTCCATAATCAAAGTTATCATTTTGTAATTCAAAAAAATACATAGCAAGTTTCTTTAAAACTTTTTTTTTTTTTTTTTTAACCTAAAAAGGAAATAAAAATTTTATATAATTTTGAAAAATACAGTTTTTAGTTTGCCATGGGAAAATTATACCTTCTGTGAAATAAATTTAAATAGTTTGTAAAAAATTTGGTCTTGACGCATAAAGTTATCACAGCAATGCTTTATTTTTTTACGGAAAAAAGTGGCAATAACAAAAAGAGAGAGAAAGAAAAAAAAAAAAAAAAAAAAAAAAACATCTGTAAATTGTAAGTTGTTAACAAAGTATAATATTTTTGATTACTTTATTTTTTATCTCAAATAATATTTTATCAAAAGTTAGTGTTTAATATTTTAAAATTCAATACTTGAACAATAAATTCTCTCTTTGGTTAAAATTAATGGACAATTTATTTACAAGTATAAATATAATGAAGTCAAAGAATTTTGCATTAATAATTCAAACTCACAAACTGTCATTGACAAATATTTACAATTGAAAAGACGAAAATCTTTACAACAGATAATTTCTTGAGTATATAAAATAATTTTCTAAATTGTTATGTGCATATTCAAAGCTCATCAATAATTTTTATATCAAAGTAATTAGCAACAAAAATAGAAGAACAAATTATACGACACTTCGAATTAGTTATAAAAATGAATTAATTTTAGATAAATATGCACTTTTTTAAATGTCTATGTGATTTTCCCAAAACAACCTTAAAAACAGCTTAATATTGTATTTTGTCATGTAATAGTTCATGTTTATAATACATGGAATTTTCATACAGAACTCAATATTTACAGTGTCATGAGTAAAAATAAGTCTCTAAATATATAATACACACACACATATATATAAATAAAATAGTATTTTGTGTAAAAGGATTACAATGAAATATTTTAAATCTAACATTAATAGTTTTCTTTTTTTTAATTATATTAGATTAAATTGGCAATTTAAGGAATTAAAAGGTTTGATCTTAACTTTAAATTCATTGTTAGTTTTGAACACAATATTCATAGAAAAACTTACATTATTATATATAAAAAAAAATATTTCTATAAATCCCATTGAAGTTAGATACATGATAAAAAAAATACCAAGACAAGACTCACAAAGGATTGCACTTAAAGATAGCACATAAAAAATTATAGAAATAAATTTTAGTCAAAAAAAATTAAAATTTGAGTGTTGAAATAAAATATAGTCAGGTTAAGAAATTTCAAACTATGAACATAAAAATCATAATTTTTATATTATTCTTAAAATTTAAAAATAATCTAACAAAAATTATGAAAACTAAACAATTTAGAAATGAAAAAATAAAATATAAATTGTAGTTAAATGATTTTGTGATATAAATTACATATAAAAACTCACATATTTGTCAGTGTTTTCCTAAATCTAAATAATAGATAAGATATAATAAAAGGTCATAACAAATTATACAAACACATGTATTTCAAAGTCAAAAAGGTGTATGTGAAATCAAAATTGCTATATTACCAAAACTTTTAATTAATATGGGTGTAATTTCATATAAATTCAGAATACATTTTTAATTACATCCCATAAAAGTATATTTATCTCTAAATGTTTTTCTAGCAAATATATATATGACATTAATATTTAATGTATCAACATAAGTAATTTTCAAAAGAACAGAAATTTAAAATGATTATGTAAAATAAATGTATATCAATTCATACAAGTCTAATAAAATATGAAGAATTTAAAGTATATTTATATTACTTCAAATACCATATGCATACAGAACTATTTTAGCACATTAAAAAAAAATAATTTTTTCAATATGAAATATAAAAAATTAGCAGAATATTTTTTAATATGTCATTTTTCTAATTTTCTTTAAATTTCAGATAAGTCATTGGCATTCAACCAGAAATGAAGATATTAAATTAAAAGTAGTTTTATTTATGTGTATTTTAAGTATAAATATCAAAGATTTTATTTCCTAATTTTAAAGCAATTTATTTCATTTGCTATATAATAAAATTTATCAGAATAATAATCACAAAATCATTATCAAATACATATTTAAAATAGGAATTCTTAGAAAAACAAATAAGATAAATTTAATATTGCAAAATATAGTTGATTTGGAAACTTTTTTTATTTAATATCAATTTTGGCACTAAGACTAGGAAAATGGGGAAAAAAAATAAGATAATAATGAAAATAATTTTACATAAAAGGCAGTAATGAATGTAATATAAATAAGATGATTTTGGAACATAAAAATGGGTATATAAATTTAATTTAGGTGAATAATTCAGGCTAACATATAGAAAAAAAAAGAAAGAAAAAAAGAAAGAAAAGAAAAGAAAAAAGAAACTTGAAATAAAATAATCTCAATAAAAAATGGAAATAATTTATATTTAATCTTAAAACAATTTTTTAAAAAGAATACAGATTTACTAAGCACACAATTACATGCATATAGAATATAATAAAATATTTATGTTGTAATATTAAAATAAAAAAAAAAGCTATTTCAACTTAAAATGCTTCATTAATGTATTCAGTATGTGAATCAGAAAAAATAAATAAATAAATAAATAAAAAAAAAAAAAAAATTGACTAATGTTAATAACTAGTATTGTCCATACAAGCCCAATTTTGAAATTTACTAAGTCAACCAATAAAAAATTTAATATGAAAATAGTTATGAAACTGAGGAAGTTATTAACAAAATTAATTTTAATGATGCACATTTTTTGTAAAAAAGATAACTAGTCATGAGTGAAAAAACTTTACAAATAGCAGTAAATAATTTGGAAATGTATGAAAAATCATTTGTCATGACATAACAAGTTATCAAACAAGATAAACAGTAATCAAATAACAATATGCAAAATATACTGAAGATTGTGCATAAATGCTCAATGATTATGAAAACAACATTGTGCAAAAGTGAGTTAGAAAATCTAATTGCGTGACTAGTATAAAAAATATACAAATGCACAAAAGCTTTGATTGTTTTAATATCTAAAATATAAACAAACACAAAGTAAGAAAAAAAAAACATTCATAGAATGTATATGAATCCATTTTATATACAAAACATAAAATGATAAACATTATGTACATACA
>JAPDSC010152321.1:0-21822 GCA_026290005.1 Latrodectus geometricus
TTGAAATTTAATATTCCTTAAAATGAATTATTTATACCATATGAAACTTTTATAAATATAAATATTCGTAAAAATTAGACAATAAGTACTTCAACTAGTGAAATTCTCCATTGATGCAAACAATATATTTCAGAGTATTTTAGATTAACTTTTTATGTTAATTTGTAGATATTTATTTAGAAATTGCTTGCAATTTATTTTGCTACATTAAAGTAAACTTATAGTTTTAAAGCTGATTAAGCAATTTGTTTCATAATTTTAGTTTACTAAGTGTCACCAAATTATAAAAATTTGATTATATTAAAGTTAGATATTGAATTTATAAATTAACTCTGTTCAGTTCGTTAATGAAAACTTGTGCAAAAATTCCTTGATGAAATGAATAAAATGTGCATCTAATGGTATTGTAGAAAACCTTAATATATATTCATTTAATAAAATTACATCTTTCTAAAGTACCATAATGTTAATGAGTATACACAAAAATTTACTAAAATTTGAAATTTTAGGTAAAAATTATAAGGAATTTTAAAAAAAAACAACAAAAATTATACTTAGGTATTGCAAAATTATTTGCAACAATTTTGGTGATTTAATTTCCAATAATCAGCAAAAATTGAAGTTTATTGTATTATTATATGAAATTTTCTTTGTACATATATATATATGTATGTGTGCTTAAGAAAAATGATTAAATTCCCAATCTTAAAAATGCTTCGCTTTCAAAACTAAGGAAAACAATGTAATAAGTTTTTAAATATTTTCAAATTTTTATAAAATATCAAAGTCTATTCTTATTTAATTTTTATTAATTATCAAAGTCTAGTGTATTAATTATTCCTTTTTTATAATTTTGGGCTATTTTTAAAATTTAATTTAGAATCCTGCATAATATCGCTTTTAATTTTTATCATGATAATTATTTTATTACTAACATATTATACTATTCCAGTTTTCTGTGTATTATAATTCATTTTCTATATTGTCTGTTATAGTAAATAAATTATAATATTTCCCCTTTAGTAAACATTCATTACATTTATTATCTATTTATTCAGTTATTTATTTTGTTAGCATTTATACAATTTTTGTTGAATCATTATTTGTTACTTTATTGAAATATCTGCTGTTCATTATTAATTAATTATTACCAAGAATGTTTTCATTTACTCTTAAGCAGAAAGATTTAGCTGAAATATTCACAATATTTTATTTATAAATTCTAATATCTTAGAAAACAAATGTTACATAACTATAAATAAAATATTTATCACATTAAAAAATTAATTCTTTTACTTATTATAAATAAATTTTTAATACTTATTCAAGTTGTTAATAAAATTGTTTTACTTTAGATGATAAAAATAGGTGATAATGTAGTGCCATATTCAAATGACTTCAGATTTTATGTTACAACTAGACTTCAAAATCCACATTATCTACCAGAAATTTCAGTAAAGGTTAGATTTTCATTTTATTAAAAAATTATTATTTTATTAGATAATGTAATAGATTATATATATATATATATATTATGCGATGTTTATGTATAATTAAATGTTTTTTCAGTTTTGCTAAATCTTCTTTATTCTCAATACAAATTAGAAAAGAAATTCCTTCTTGGTTTTTGCTTTGAAAATCCTGCCCGTACAATAGACATTCACTTTTTCAAATTGCAAAATGAATTGAATATTTGTTTTTTTAGTTACAACTCAAATACTTATAAGCAAATTCCTCTTATAGTTCATTTTAAAACTATTCTGTGAAATTTATTTTAAGCCAGTAATTTTTTAGGCTAAAATTACTTTAATCTTAAAAAAATCATCACAATAATTCTCTAAAAAAAGTTTATAAAGCAAGAATAAAATAAAATTCTAACAAACTTAAAAATCTTATTAAAATCAGTTCTTAAAAATTTGTTTAGCAATATAATTTTGTTTTCCGAATAACAAGTTAGCAGCAATATTAAAATATAAAGAAAGCAATTTATCATTTATATAAATTATTTTTCAAGTATATTTTCTTTTGTTTTATCATGAAAATATATTGAAATGTAATTTGAAAACTTTAATCAGAAAAAATCGAAAACTTTAATCAGAAAAAATATGTTCATTGTATGTTTTAAAAATTAGTCCTTTCCACAGAAAATATGTTAGAAATTGATGTGCAAATAAAACATGATGGATTTTGCGTTTTTTCAATGGGAGCAATACATAAATTTACTTGCGTTTCTATGTTTTAAGTCCAGGAAAAAATTGAATAAAATCGTATAAATTCCATCATGAAAGAAATTTACACACATTTATGTAATTTAAAATGTAAGTATAGAAATGGTAATATGGAGGTTTTTATGCACACACAAATCAAATTTTTTGGTAAAAGCATCCATTTTAGGACTTCTACTATGCAGAAAAGACACATTCACATAAATCCAGTTAGAAGTTATGCTATGTAAATTGAATAGAAATCACATTTGCTCCATTAGCAAAGAAGAATGTCAATTGAACTGCTGTATTTAGTTTAATGTGTGAAAATTAAAGAAATAAAAATATGTATCTATACTGTTTTCTCACTTTTCTGTCTACTTGTCTATTATCTGATGTTAAATAAAAAAATTTTTTTCACCTATGTTGTTCAAAAGAAACTTCAAGCAAAAATAATTTAGTTGAACTAACTATTAATATCAATTTTATTGCATAATTTATTGTTAAACATTTTTATGCATTTTCTGTTTATACATTACATAATTTATTTTCTTAAATATTTCCAAATTTTTGTACCTTTATTTTCTCTTTTCTGCCATTCATTGTTACTATGTTACATATATTGCTGTAATGAAACTTCAAATATTTTTGTAATCTAATAAGTATTTTTCTAAAAAAATATTAAGTACTGTGAAATTGTGAACCTTTTAATGTGTCTTAACAAATGTGTCCTCTTGACATTAAGTGCATGTTACTAACATTTTTCTATATTACAGTTGACATCACTGATTCATTGTAACTGCATATTTATTATATTATGATACGTTAGTGAAAACAGCAGAGTATTCTGCTGATGCCATTCACATAACATGTCTAATCATCACCTGCTATAGTGTGATCAGATGGCTTTAATTATTCCTATTGGCCGTCTGTTCCTTTGTTATGTAAAACAAACATATATAAACACATTGCAAAAGCATGTTTACATAGGTATATTTTATATTGTAAAACATGTTTACAAAAGAAATTATATGTGATGTGATAAAAATCATATGTAAAACATAACAATTATGTAATTGTTATGTAAAACATAACAACATTAACATAACAACATAACTTTTTAGCTATAATTGTTCCTCATTGAATTCCAGAATTTATCAAATGATCCTGTTTTATTTAAATGAGATATGCTGAAATTGTCAATATAAAAAAATACTCCCCACAATGTTTTCAATTTTTTTTAAAGTGTTAATCTTTTTTTACTTTATAAACTATGTTTACTTTATGCACAATATTTATATAAATGACACTACAGTTGCCAAGTTTTGTTTAATTGTAAATATTTATATATTATGGTATGTATTTTTTCTTAATATCTCAGTTAAGTTTATTTTTTCTTGTTGTGACAATTTGATCAACAATGTATATTTGTTATAGTTTCAAAAATAATTTTCTATTATATAGTTATATCTTTTGAACAAATTATGAATAGTATTCATTTTCATTGCTTGATAATAGAGGTTATATAAATATCAAATGATTGCTTTCTGCCTTGCTTATTACTTCTATTCATGACAAAGTTGTAAAAGTCTAGTTTTAAATTAATAATTTTTTTTCCAATTCAGAGATATTAATGTAGAGAGAATATATTCTTTAAGAATTAAAAAAATATTATGCTTTTTTAAAGAATGAATTCAACTTAGTTATACATTGTGCCATTTGTTTGGTTCACAAAATTAGGAGATAATGAAATAAATAAATCATCTGATGTCAATAGAACTTAATAGATTAGCTATTCATTGTACATTCTTAGTTCTTTCACATCATCATGCCATTTTCTGTGTATGATATTTCTTTTATGCATAGAGAAATACTATTTATACTAGTAAAAAGAAATACCAATAACATGTCAAATAGAGGTACCAAAAGAATATGTAATTAAAGTTTTTCGAAATGAAACTTATCCATTTAATTTTTTTATTCATTAGGATTCCAATAATCTTAATGACTGCAGTGTTCATAATTAAATTAGAAAATATGGTAAATAGTTAAAGTTTTTGCAAAATAGCATATACTAGCTATCATAATCAATCAGGATTTTAACAAGAATTGAATACTTATAAAGCTATTACCAATAATACTTCCCATTTTCCTCCACCAGGAAAACAATTCTTCACAAATAATTATTTTCAATCTGATAAAATATTAAAGACTAATTAAGAACATTTATTTGTGTATGTAACTGTCTCATCCAAATATTTTAAATCTTTAAAAATTTACTTCCTGTTGTGAAAAATTCTTGCATTACAATGGAAACTATGTATTAAAAGAAACCTAATATTTGCAGGATCTTTGAAAGGAAAGAAATCAGTTTAAATATTTTGCTCTTTTTTGCTATCTGTTTTTCAGAAAATATAAAATAAGTAAGAATACAAATAAATGCTACATATTTTTAACGTAATTGTTATTAGACAGCGAAATATTTCTGCTAAAAATAGTTAAATTTCTTCTAATAAAATAGAAAATTATTGACTATTTATATAACTTAATTTATTTGTTCTTGTATTACTGAATTATTTACTAATTTCATATATATTTATGTAAGTTAGTAAAAAAAAAATTTATTTGTGTTCTTACATATTTCATATTTTCTGAAAATATATTCATACTAAGATGAGTTTAATTTATGAAATAACTGATATAAAATTATTTTTTAAAGATACTGTGATTATACTCTTTAATAGCGCTTATTTTTAGTGTAAATTTTTATTATTTTTGATTATCATAATTTTAAAAAAGTTTAGATATAATACTACTCATTTATTTTTTGTCATATTAATCAGTCATTGAAAATACCTGTGGATCATCTAAAATTATAAAAAGATCTGTGAGAATTAATAATCCTTAATATAATTTTAAAATACATTTTGATCTGATTTTTTTATTTTTTAATCAGGTGACTTTGATCAATTTTATGATAACCCCTCTGGGACTTCAAGATCAACTATTAGGTATTGTTGCCGCAAAAGAAGATCCACAACTTGAAGAGAATAAAAATAAATTGATATTGGAAAGTGCAGAAAATAAACGTCAGTTAAAAGAAATTGAAGATCGCATTTTGGAAGTTTTATCTTCTTCTGAGGTAAACTATTTTCATTCATTTTATTTATATTTATGCTATGGTCTGTCATTATACCTTTAATAAATATTGCATTAATATCTCTTTTAATAGCCATCTATAAATAATAGTAATTCTTTAATAGCGATTATTATCGTAAGTTTTGTAAGATTATTTATAGAATATGTCCAAATTTCTAAATATCAACTACTTTAAAATCATAATTCATTGATTGTTATTGTCCAAATATTTCAGTCATAGATAAATATGATCACATATATTTTATTTTTGCAATTTAACTAATGATAATGTATGTAGTATAAAAAGATTTTTTTTAATTTAACATAACAATTGACAATTAATTAATTAACATATTGACTGTTATAATATTGACTTTTTTGTTATAGCTATGCAGTTGTAAAATAGTTCATATTTTCGTTAAAAAATTTTGTTAATCTTGCCAAATGTTATTGTGCTGTTATTGATTGCTAATATAAATTATTCAGTTATTCAAATGTTATGAAATAAAATTTTAAATAAATTTAATGTAAAAGTATACTAAAAGATTACATAACTGTAACAATTCCAGTGCTGTCATATGAACTCAAAATAGTGAAAATGATTAAAATGTCTATTTGCTATTGTTTTAAAAAGAAATTATTTCTAATTAGCATGTTAAACAGGAAAATTATTTCAGGGGAATATTCTGGAAGATGAAACTGGTTGTAAAATTTTAACTTCATCAAAAATATTATCTGAAGAAATATCTGCTAAACAAGTAACACCATTTTTTTAAATTAAATTTGTAGATTTAAAAATTTTAATTATTAACATTATTTTAAAAACATACATTTTAAAGTTTCTGTTTGGAACTGAGCAAATTGGATTTAATTTAGAATTGTGATGTCATTATCATTTTTGTAGATCTATAATATTAATTCTTTTCTATTCTATCAATTTCAAAGCTTCTAACTTTTTTCATTGGTTGAATAGATTATTTAATCATTGTACATCAAAAACATATCTGAAATAGTTAAAATTTTAAAGTATATTCAAATTGCTGAAAAGAAAAAAAGGATTTATTTGAAATACAAAAAGTAGTAAAATTCTGAAAAGTTAATTTTTTGTGTATTTCACATAATTGATTAAACTCATTCCTCTTTACAAATCTCTTAATATATTTCTAAATCAGATTTTGCTTCAATAATTTACAATATGGCTGTTTAACTGTGAAAAATATATGTGTAAGTTTGAAGATTTGAAGTTATTGTGTGTAAATGCATTAAATGTTTATAAATCATATAGAAGTGCTGTTATTTTATCAATTCAAATATTATTTCATATAAGTGCAGCATTTATTTTACTGGCAATTCCTACTTCTTATAAATCATAGATTGTAGCCGAGGAAACAAAATTGGAAATTGATTCTGTTCGAAATGGTTATCAACCCGTCGCTGTACACGCTTCAATATTATTTTTTTGCATCTCTAGTTTGAGTAATATTGATCCGATGTATCAGTATTCTTTAATGTGGTTCATAACACTATATACACAGGTAAGACTTTAATTAGATGTAATTCTTTGTTTTCATTTAAACATTTATTAAAAAATAATTTGTGTTTATTTCCCTTACTATGTCTTATTGAGCGTGTATAATTTTCAGAAAATATTTAGTTTGCTTTTAATAAAAATGAATTCATTTATAATATTACCTTGCACAAAAAAAATTTATAAATAATTTTATAAATATTGTTTATTTAAAGCTGATTATCATTTACCTTAAAGCTAACTTAATTTGATTTCATGAGTTTCATATTTCCAAAGTCCTTTTATTTCACACAATATTTTTTTGATATTTTTCTTATTCAGTAAATCTATACTTAACAAAACAAATAACTGTTACAGCTTATACCTTCAAAGTTCATAAAATTTTACATATAACGAATTATTTAGCTTACACTGAAATTTTCATATCCCGATGCTTTTTTGTATTTGCATAAATGCATTTAAATATTTTAATAAAATCCTTATTTTGTTTGTCTTCCAAATTTTTATCCCAAATTTAATTGAAAATGGTTGTATGGAATATAATGAAACTTGTAAAAGTTTACCAGTTTTGGGCTTACTTAAATTTGAAATTAAAACTATGTTTCATTTCAAAATTTTGATCATTTTATATTAACTAAGCATTTAATTAACACTGATTTGAACTCCCTATAAACAATTAATTAAAGTCATGTAACATTCCATTTCAGATTTTTCTCAATTCAAAGCCAGCACGCATTGTGTTCCCCCCCCCCCTCTTTTTTCCCATTTTGTAATTGTTTTTACCTTTGTTTTTCCGATGAATCACATGTCAGGAATACATTAGAATGTAGGATACAAGAGGCCTGACTTCAATAATACTAACTTTGCAATCATGAATAGTTAATCTGTATGTGAGACTTCATTTGTTGATACAAAACATTGTCTTGTGATGCCATCAATTAAATTATGTAATGTGCACATTTTTGTTCATTAAATCGTACAATTTTGTTTCCGCATTTAAATCAAATCTTCAGTTTTTTTATTGTTTATTTTAGTATGTTATATGGAAAATCTATTAAATACTTTGGTTCTCATTGAATTAATTTAATGCTTATTTTTTTAGTTTATAATTAGATTTGGATTTAAAAGGGGAATTGTAATGTGTATATTTTTATCTGTTAAACTTTAGAACTTTATATCAAACAAAAAGCTTTAATCAAAATATATTCTTTTATTTCTTTGTATTTTTGTTTATTTTGGCATGACTTATAAAAAAAGATTTAATACATAAATTTCCAAAGAAAAAAAAATTCCCAACGAAATGGTATCTCTGAAATCTAGATATACTTTCCCCCCTAGTAAAATGTATGCTAAAGAATTAGCATGGGATAAATTAAGTTTCAATTATTATTTCATGTGAATTATACTTACAAAAATTATATCGTTTAGATAAAACATGCATTACCTAAATGGAATGAAAAGAATAGATTTATTTAGTGTCAAATAAATTTTAACTCAAAAAAATTTTTTAAAAAATGTTTCTTATATATTCACATATCAAATTCCATTGTAATATTTTGTTTGTTTACAGTGCAAGAATTTCATAAGGTTTATTTCTATTAATTTAACAATATGTGTAATTAAAAGGAATTAATAAGAACCAATTGTGCTTTTAGAAAAATGTATCATACTATTTTTTATGAAAACATTGCATGTTAATTAATATGATTGAAAACATTTTTAATTTTTTAGTTAATTCACAAGAAAAATCACTGTAGTTAGAGTTATTTATATAATCAAATCAAACAAAAACTTTCTTTTGAAAACTGTGTTTTTCATATAAAATACTTAACAGAATGTTAAAATTATTGTAAGAATATATTATATAAATAACATTGATAAAGGAATATGTACTACAAAATTTTTGGCACACATAAACTATTTTTATTATATTCCAATTTAAAGTTCATTTATTTTAGTTTTTTAAGCAAGCTTTTCAGGAAATTTTAAAAGCTGATCATCTGTAACTATTTTCAGGCTCATAAAAGGGTTATAGATAAAATAAATTAATTTTTTAATACCATACATCTTATTTTCTTGTTACAAATATATGAGCTTTTGCTACCTTACTTAATAATTGTTACTTAAATAAGTTTCTCTTAAAAAGAATATGTAATCATTTTAGTTTTTCATTTCATATCCATTTTTTGAAAATAATAAGTAGTTTTTTTAGTTGTATTTCTCCTATTTATCAGTTTTATTGAGGATTTATCATGTTTACATTAAAAATGCTAATTTAATAGCTATTTGAGGGTATATTTATTAAATGTGTGTTGTATGAATTTGAAATTTCATGAAATTAATCGCAGTATTTTCATCAAAAATTTTGAAAAACAATTCTATCGATCTTCATAAAAAATATTAACAAGAGTATTTTACTACATACTAACAAGAAAAATTGATGAAACTTTCATTGTTTATAGTTTTTTCTTTGTTCATTATGTAACATTTATACTGTTTATGTAACATTTATACTGTTATTCATGTAATTATTTAATGTTTATTTATTATGTAAATAAGAGTTTGAAGCCATTAAAAATATTTAATGCAAAAAATATTTTCATACTTTAATGATGAATTTCTATTATCATTTTTATTAATTTTTCTTCACTTCTTTTTTTTTTTAATCTATTTTGCTTAGTCTATTAGTAACAGTGAGAAATCTTCTGATCTTAACACTCGGATTAAAAATCTGAATGCTCATTTTACTACCAGCATCTATAAGAATGTTTGCAGATCTCTTTTTGAAAAGGATAAATTGCTTTTTTCCTTCCTTCTATGCATTGGCATATTACGGGGCAGGTAATTTCTGATTTGTATAATTTTACTCATTGTAAATTTGCTATGAAAATATTTATTTACTTTAGTGTACTGTGCTTTATAAAAATCTTAATTTTAAATTACTAATTAAAAAAACTTCTATTAAATTTTATCAGAAAATTTGATAGTCATTTTATTAAAAAAAATTTAAAGCTTGGTTGTTACTTCTTAATTCAACATTTATATACAAAAGATAGTAATTCAGTGGATTTTTTGTATCAAATATATTTTTCCATAGATAGCTAATACATATTCTTTAATATCTTATTTTTTATTGATTGTATGTCATTTATTATCGATTATATATTATCAATAAATTGTGAAAAATGGGAAATTAATTTAATTGATTTTATTAAAACCAGTAAATACATTTACATCTATTATTTAAACGGTTTTTAATTGTGAAAATTGTTATAATCCTATTTTGATGATTGTAAAATATTCTTGTACATCACTTGAAAAAAAATTTCTAAATATTACAAGGTTGGTATAACTCTTAGAAACTTCTCAGTATTGACTTTTTCTAGGATTGAATTGACTCCTGAAAATAATAACTCTTGGAAATCTTTTATTTCCCATTCAAACATTTAATTTTAATTGTTAGAGATTGTATCATTTTTTTTCTTTTTTTAAATTCTTCAGTAAAATTGACAAGAAAGAATTATATTAGTGTTTGAAATATTTAGAACATATAAGTAGTGTAACATAATGTTGATACAATCTTGATTGAAAAGCAAGAAGGGTGTATTTGCCAACTCTTACATTTGTCCTATAGTATGTTTTTTTAATTGAATTATAATGTCTTTAATTGTTCTGTAAAAATTCTTGTAAAAATTAAATTGTTCTGTGGATTACCACAGAATTTTTCAATTATCAAATTAATCTGAAATTATAAAATCTTTTCCCTCAATTTCTTGAACAGGAATGTTTACTGATTATATATGATGCGTGTGTACATAAAGAAAAAGATTTCTTTTATACTTACTTTCAGAAAAATCTAATAATTCTATATTTCCTTAAAAAAATATGATTTTGGGCCTAAATTTTCTTTGATTTTAAAATCCATTTCCATCCATTTTTAGTTTAGTTTGATTTTATCTATGATGAAAATTGATTAATGCATTTAGATTAATAAAGATTAATCAATAATTGTTTAGCTTGAATGTATCCTTTTAAAAGAGTGCTAGCAGCTATGAGAATGGAAATTGAATCTTTCATAATAGTCAGGTTTCAATACCTTAAATGTTGTTTTATTGATATATTACTGAATAAACATTGTTAAACAGAGAAGTGAAACATTATTCTTCAAATTGAATGCTCATAAAAGGAATTAAAATTTAGGTGTGACTCTAATTTGGAAGTTTGTTTATTCAGTAAAATTTATTTAATAATGAAATATCTATTATTCTCAAACAATCAATTTTTCAATTAAATTATGATTTTACGAATAAAAGTAATATAAATTTTGCACTTTTTAAAAATCCTAATCTTTTATGGCTTTTAGTTATTTCAAAAAACAATTCCTTGATTTTTAAAAATTATTTTCTTTAAACGAGAAGTTAATGATCAATTTAATATTTAATGGGCTTTAATCTATATCTAATTATAAAATTTGATGTAAACACTGTTTGCTTAGTTCTAGAATTAATTTTGCAACACTTAGTTTGATGCACTTTTATGAAAAATTTTACTAAACAAAAAAAGTTGCTTTGAGGAAGGATATATTTTTAAATTAGAATTTATTTATGAGCATGTTTTCTTAAAGGATCTAAATCAAACACTGTGAATTATTCAATTCTTTGAATAATTCTCAGTGTAAGTTTTGAAATAAAAAAAAATACTTACATATCTAAATGCATATGAAAAAAGTTTCATAACGTGTTGAAAGTGTGCTTCAATAGTAAATGTTAGAAGTATTTATATTGGACTTACATTTTTTTTATTCTTATTCCTTAGAATTATATTTTTGATATCATTAAATCATTTTAGTATAGTATCAAATCTAGTTATTTTCTTTATTGCTTTTATGAACTAATATATCGATTGCAGTGAATACCTGTCTTTCTTACAAAAAAAAAATTTAGTTTATGTAATTTTTTCTTGTTTTGTTTAGTATTTACTATAACTTTTATTTATTAACTACAAAATGTATAGCCAAATTTTTTCTATCTTGTAAATGTAAGATTTTCCTGTTAATGTATGTTGTTGCAATGATATGAGAGATACACTTAACTTTAATATTGTAAACTTTTTAATGCTGGTAGATATAAATATGAAATTTATTAATATTATGAACCATTTTTAATATTGATTGCAAAGAAAATAATGTAAAAATGCTCAGTGAAATATTATATGGCCAAAAACATTTCATTTTTATGTCCTCAAATTATGGTAAATTTATTTGATTTTTGTTTAAATTAAATCAAGTAATTTAAATAAAAAACAGAGTTCTTTTGCCATTGCCAAAAATATTTGAAATTAACCTATCAAAATATGAATCGTTTTCAAAATAAATCTGCAGCTTCATAAAAAATTTTAAATCATTAGAATCATCTGTAATATTTTGAAATCCCATTCAAGACTAATTTATTTCTCTAAACAATATATTATTTAATTTTACTACCAAATAAGCAGAAATTGTCCTCCAATGGAAACTGGTTCATTTACTTTTGTTACACTCTCAATGTAGTGCTTGTCAATATAGATTATCTGTAAATGATAATTTCTTGATGAAAAATTTAAAAAATCAATCGTTCATGCCTAACTATCATTGGTAATGCATCTGTATCATAATAAGTGTTAATAAAAGGATGATTAAAAAAAGCCTACATAATAATTTCTCTGTTCACTGACGGAACCATTATATCCATATTAATAATAATGAAGAGAAAAAATATGTTAGTGATAAATCTCAAAATTATTTTTAATAAAATTTATGAACTAAAGATCAAATTGAAGCATTTTGGAAATGATATTATGAATTCAAAAAATTCTTGATAGGTTATGCTGAAAAAGCTAAAATAAATTAACAGATAAGTTACAAAGTTAGATACATGTTGTAAAGCTTCATAGAAGCAAAAATTAATATTAATAATGTACTAAAGAATAACAGTTCAATAATCAAATAAACTGATAAATTTAAATTATGTATATATATGGATTCATAGTTTAAAAGGAGTTTGAAAATAAAGAAAAAAGTTTTTCTTTAAATAAAATTTCAAAAAAGAAGAAAAATAATTGAACCTGAAATTTTATATTAATAATTTGTTTAGTTTTCATTTTTTACCATTCAATTTTTCTTAAGTATTTTGATTTTAGTAGAAGTAGGTTTTGGGGATCTTATAAAATCACATTTATTTATTGAAAAGGTATATATCGCATATACCTTTTCAATAAATAAATGTGTCAAAATTCAATTAAAAAATTTTTATGAATATCTATTTTTATATAATGAATAACGTTTAAGTAATCATAAAAGAAATTACTTATAATTGTAAAGTCATTTAATGCTTTTGAAATAATTAATTTAACACATGTTTATTTCAAATATAATTTGAAAATATAATCGAAAAATATTGATGTTTACATACTTATAGATACTTTTGACAAAAAATTATAAGTAAAATATTTATTCAACATATGTAACACTGAATCTCTTAAAAAGATTTAATATGGCTCCTGAAAAACACTTTAAAATTCCTATAATTTGTATTTTGATTATCTGTACAAATCCAGGTATAGAAAAATTAAACATACATTTTCCAAAATTTTCTAAAAATGTATTTTAGTTTCTATATTTGTGTTTCTATTTACATCTTATTTAAAATATTTCAGAGGTCAAGTTGATGAAAAAGTATGGAGATTTATATTGACAGGTGGTATTATATTAGATAATCCACATCCTAATCCTGCTCCTAATTGGCTTACCGATCGAGCATGGTCTGAAATTGTTCAACTATCTCAATTACCAGATTTCAGTGGTTTGTTGGAAAGTATGTACTGAAATAAGACATTAAAATCATTATTTCTGCAAATATGGATACCTTGAAATATCAATTAATTCAAAATATTTTGTATTCCTATTGAATTGTACTTTAATGAAAAAAATTGTGGTTCTTTCATGCTACATTTTAAAAAGTATCATTTGAATAGAAAATTAGTGTCAAAAAATCTAATTGTGGAAAATATCAAAATGTTTTTTAAACAAAGCCTTTACCTAATTGTTAAAACATATCTATCAAAATATGAATAAATTAAAGTTTGCATAGTTTTTTTAAAAATTATTCAAATACTTGTTTATAAATTTGAGTAATAAAATTTATTCTTAAGAAGGAAAATGCTGGTTTCACTTTAATGTTAAACTTCTAGGCTCATAAGTAGTTGCCTATTTGAAACAAGCTTATTTATAATTTTAATTTAACACTAGATTTATTTATATTTTGTTGTATACTTCTTTATTTTATATTAAATATCTAGTTACAAATTGTTGAAATAATTTTTATTTAAAAAGTTTTTATAAAATGATATTGTGTAAAAAATATTATAGTAAAGTTAAATGTAAGGTAATTTTAATACAAGTGAGCATACAATTTACAACTTTGATAGTATATCATTTCTGTTAATCGTTATTTTATGATATATAATAAAATATAGAACACATAAATTAATTATTTGTATTTTTACTAACTGCTCAATCAGCATAATTTATTTTGCATACTCTTAAATTTCTCCTACCTTTATTGCTCCTGTAAATTTAATACCGCAAAAAAATTGCTCATTTTTTTTAAATTAAATTTTTAAATGTTCTATGATTTCTTTTTCTTAGGTGTACAAGATAATGTTTCCAGCTGGAAAGAAATTTATGATTCACCTAATCCATATACACTTTCATTTCCTGATCCTTTCTCAGAATTAGTTGGTCTCAATAAGATGGCTGTATTACGGTGTCTCAGGCCAGATAAATTAATCCCGGCTGTTCAAGTAAATTTTTCAAACATTTATTTGTACTAATATACTTAAAGTTATTTTATTTGTTATGTTTTAGGATTTTTTTTTAGTTTCTGAAATTGAATAGGAAAATTATTTTCTCCAAATTAATCTCTTATTATATATTAGTAATCTCTTTGACAATTCTTGACTTAATATTTTGGTAAATATAAATGTGCAATTAATTACATATGTTATATGAAATATAATTACATGTGATGTGTATGAAATATCTTAATGATTGAGGGTTATTTCAAATGTTGTAAAGCTTTTTACACTTTCATAACATACAATGTATTTTTTGTTGATTTTAATTTAAAATTTTAAAAAAAAAATGCAATGTGTCTCTGATTATTTGACATTGACCAAAACTATGCATTTATCTCCAAGATTGATGATAAGTCATTATGTAGATAACATAGTGGTTGATTTGTGCTGTTTAGAAATAGATCAAGAAATGTTTGTTGTTAGTATCCTTTTTGATATTTTGTATTGTAATAAATTAACCTACATTGCATTTAATTGCAGCATTAAATATCTACTATTTTATCTAATATAAAAGTTCCTCTTTTGAGTTTTATTTGCACAAAAATGATCACTCCTTTAAGTTTTTAATTTTAAATATCTTACATCTCATGTCACATAGGCATTTCATCATTATCAAAATTTTGATTGCATCTCCCTCTATATACATTAACGGGACAAGCACATTTTCTAGATAAATTTAATCTCTAGAATTTGTTTAACAAGTAAGAATCCATTGGTATTCATCTTTGAAGTATTGTAGTGAATAAATGCTTCAAATAAATGTATTATATTCATTTCTATGATCTTTTGATGATTCCAATGCATCAAAAAATTCATTTACATCAATGTTTGAATTGAAATAATTAAAACTTTTTTTATCAAAATTTTAACTAATTAACAATTGAAGCAATATTTAATTAATCATGAATAATCATTTTGTAGAAGTGATACAAATGTACTATAATAATATTTAGTATTGATTGATTATTTGATACTGATTATTATAATTTTCATCTAATTTAGCTAACAAGGATGACATAGCTGCTGGCTTGTAATATTTACTAGAATTTCAAAATACTTCTGCCAATATTTTTAACTCTTATGCATTATATATTAGAACTAGAATATGTTCATGAAAGAAACAAAGAAGAAAGTTATATTTTTTGAGCTATGATAAATAATAGATGTTTCATTAGAAGTGAATGATAAGAAAACAAACTTTTCAACTTCATATTATGTGATTTTGATATTCCATTGATTTAAAATTGAATTTTGCTCATATAATAATGATTACTTTGATCTAATAGCTTTATAATATTCCATAAACACTTTCAGATTTAAAGGAAAAGATTTTTCATCAAAAATTTATTCCTGTATGGCAAATGTATTTTTTTCATTGTTCTTATCACCCAATATTATCCTTAAGCTCTTTTTACATACTGATAATTACTTGTGAAATGGAAAGCTACTTTAAAGTTAAGATATTTTAATTACTTTAATTAAATTTCATTTATTTTTCAGGATTTCGTTTCTAAAAAAATGGGTCAATCTTTTATTGAACCACCTACATTTGATTTGGCAGAATCCTATGCAGACTCCAATTGTTGCACACCTCTTATATTTATACTTTCTCCTGGAGTTGATCCTATGGCAGCGTTATTGAAATTTGGAACTGATATTGACTTAGCTGAAAATAAAATTCAAAGTATTTCTTTAGGACAAGGACAGGTTTGTAATTTTTTAAATATTTGCAGTTTATATTTTTTGTGTAAAATTTATATTATTTAAAAATTATACTATTTAAATCAATATAGTTAAAAAAGATTTAATTTCTGACTAATGTTTTAGTAAAAATAATTACTATATCTGATTATTTAAAATAAAAAAATATTAAAATTAGGGACCTATAGCAAAATCAATGATAGATAAAGCTCTACAAGATGGTTCTTGGGTGGTATTGCAAAACTGCCATTTAGCTACAAGTTGGATGAATACTTTGGAAACTATATGTGAAGAGGTAACAAAGAGTATATTTTTAATTTAAATGCTATTTAGAAATTTCACTGTTGTTGTTATAATAATTTTATGCATTTTGGCTTATAACCACATTATTTTATTTTGAATCTTTTATTTTTACATTTTAAATAATAAAACGATTGCTCATAATAATGTTAACATAGACTATTTTTTTCTAAAAATTTTAAATAAATGTATAACAGTTAATGTTAAAATAATTTATTTCATTTAGTTTTTAAAATAAACCTAATTTAAATTATTTACATCAATAAATAAATAATAAAAAAAGATTTGCTAATTATAACTGTTGATATATTATTAGGATGTTACACCTGACAAAACAGATACAAATTTTCGTTTATGGCTAACCAGCTATCCATCTAACAGTTTTCCAGTATCTGTTCTTCAGAATGGTAATAAATTTTTTTAAATACAAATAGTTCATGTTCACAGAAATTCAAAAATATATTAAGAGAAAAATATTTTTAAAATTTTATTATAGCTAATTTGTTAAATTTCTGATACATTCATCTACTTATCTCTTGTTAAATTTTTTTAAACTAATATACCAATCAGCATAGTTCCTTTTTAATAACAAAAATAGAAAATAATCTATATTAATATATTAAAAGCAAAACCTTACATAATATTGGAATACAATTTTTTAGTCATTTTTCAGTCTAACAAAGTCAGTTCTGAAATTGGAATGCAATTTTTCAGTCTAACTAATATTCTATTACTACATTTAAAGTACATACATGATATACATTAAACTTAATTTTTATATTTCAATAGTTTGGGAATTTCTAATTATTTTGTTATTTATTTATTTTTAATTGAGCTATAGATTATTATATTAGAAGAAATATTAGCTGTTTTATAGAATTATTTATTATCATCCACTTTTATATTATTTGAAAAATTAAGGTAATTAATACACATATTTTAAAAACTTTCCTTTTTTCCTACTACCACTTTTGTGGATCTAAAAATCCTATTTTTCATTTTTCTAATAATTAACAATTCTGTTATTCTTTTTAAGTTGGATAAGTAAGGAATTTTTGATTTTGAAATATTCTAACAAATTGAAGTGTATGTCTGATTGTTTATTTTAAAAATTTTTAATTCGTATACTGTCACTGATGAAAGTAAATTAATTCAAATATATAAATCACTCTAAAACTGTTTTTTATTTTTTCATGAAATTTCCATATATTAAAAGAAAAATATTTTACAGTTTAACTTTTATTAGTCATTGTGTTACATAGATATTACTGTTTAATAAGTTTGTAAATTTCCAATTAAAAAGTATTGAACTATTATAAATTTTAAAATTCAATTATCTTTAGAACTAATTGACTTACAATTATTTCAATATTTATTTCAGTGTATATGATAAAATAAATATATAAGTATATATTTCAATATATATTTTTCATTAAAATTATCTTGTTTTTTTATGCTTTTCCTGGATATTGTTAGGTATAAAAATGACAAATGAACCACCTAAAGGATTACGAGCTAATCTCCTGCGCTCTTATAACAGTGATCCTATTTCAAATCTGTCATTCTATGATAGTTGTGACAAGGTATTGTGTTATCATTAAAATGATAAATATTTTCTTTATATAAATTACTGTAAGATTATGTATTGTAAGATTATGTTATCATATTTTTATTTGCCTCTGTCACATTTATTAAGTTTTATTTACTTAATTTAATTACATCGTTTATGAAAATTGAGAAGAAAACTTGCTTAAAATAGTCGAAAATTAATTTTTTCTTCAAAAGATAAATTTTATTCTTGTTTCCTTGCTGTTTTTCATAATGTCTTGCATGGTGCAATCAATTCTATAAAATATAATGTATTAGAATGAAAACTGTTTAACTGTTCAATAGTTTTAGTTGATTTCTTTTTCTTTGACTTTTTGTTTTAAAATAATTATCTTGCTTTAACTTATCAAATTTAAAGATATATTTTAACTTTATAGTGTTTTATATCACTTTCAGTTCTTTTGAATTAAATTTTTTGAATATCAAGGATCCATTTCTTTAAATTACACCATATTAACATACTAACTTTTAATAAATCATGTCTTAATTCTAGTTTTATCATGATTTAATTTTGTGAATGAAATGCGTGGATGATTTAAGTGTAACAAAAAAAATTATTAAATCCATTAAATTTATATTATTTAAAAATAACCTTTTGAATGTCTGCATCACATAACATTTCTTTTTTGTTTCAATGGAGTTTAAGTTTTAAAAAATCTCATACTTATATAAGTGAAAACTTTAATAGATTCTCTTCTGAATTATGTTGTTCAAATTTCTGCAAGGAAATTTTATAATTAAAAAATGTATTATTCTTCAAAAGAGGTATAATGAACTGGTGGGAAAAGATGTACTTAGCCAAAGATTTGTCTTATTCACAATACCCAAGGGAGGCATTTATGAAATATATTATATTCATAGTGTCCTCCATATGAAATAATAACACCTAAAAGGTTAGATATATTGTGGAGATCTTCTGCTTAGTAACTGCTTACAATTTATGAAAGCTTACACCTCCATTTGGAAATTATAAGTAGAATAAGGAGTGATCAGACTATAAAATAGACTATCCAAACAAATGGAACTAAGTATCAATTAGGTTTAGGAATATTTGGCTCTAAATGTTATGAAAGGCTGCCTGATTCCTAAGTATAATATAATTAATAAGAAAAAAAAAATCTCCAAGAATATTTTTATTTAATTTAAATTATAATTAACAAGTGTGATTACATTTATAAAGGAAATTAAAAAATATATTGTATTAAACAGCCAATAGATTATTTTTTTACAAAACTTAAAGCTGTTATTCATTTTTTTTATGGATGTTGGTTAATTTAGAACAAAATGAAAACTGTTCTTTTATTATAAATTACTGTTCACTGATTTATAATTAATGCAAAGAATACATTATCTTAATTTTTAACTAATTTTTTGTAATTAAAATTATAATTTTATTTGAATTATATTTAAATTCATAATTTATTTCTCATAATTCAACTCAATGCATTGAATATTAAGTGAAATTCACAATTCTATAAATCATTACATATAAAATTGATAGCTGGAGTGCTTTTTATTTATTTGTCTTATTTACAACAGAACATTTTTTCATTATCTGTGTATTAAATCTATATTCAATTTTCTTTTGTAAAATTAAATAATTTTTCATTTTCCATTAGCCAGAATTATGGAGAAAATTTCTTTTTGGATTGTGCTTTTTTCATGCTTTAGTTCAAGAACGTAGAAAATTTGGACCTCTAGGATGGAATATTCCATATGAATTTAATGAATCTGACTTAAAAATCAGCATGACTCAACTACATGTCAGTTATTTGTTTTTTTGTAATTTTGTAAACTTTATCCAATTTTTACTTTATTCTCGATGTAAATTAGTTAAGGTTTTAAGTTTTATTTATATTTCTTTAAATTTATTCAAAAAGTTTGTACAGTTAAATATCTTTTTAAACATTTTTAAATTTTAACTCAGTTACTTAGCATACTATAAGAAAACATTTTATAATATTTGAAGAAAATAACTTTTAAGTATTATGTTTTATATTATTAATATTATTAAATGTTATGTTTTAAGAATATATTTTTTAAAATATGCTAAAGTTATGTAAAAATATTGTATACCTGTCAACTTAACTAATTACATTTTAAATATTGCAAAATAAAAACTACACCAAGTAGTATTTATTAGATATCAATATCCTTTTAAATTTCAGTATAATATTTCAACTGTTATTTAATTTTCATAGAAAATTTGCAAATAAAATCTTCCAAATTATTTTCACATAAAACAACAATTGTAAATAACTATCATATGATAGCAGCAAGAATGTGTGTAATCTTAATTATTCATTTATTAAATAATCAAGATTGCACATTCTTAATTAAAGTAGTAATTACTTTAAATTTATGATGATAAATAATGTCACATAAATTTGTAAATTTTCTTTAAGAATCTATACGTAGTTTATTGAAGCAGGCATTGAAAGTAAACCATTTCAAAAGTACTTTCTGCAATTCGCCATTACAAAACAATTGTGTACTTTTGTATTTAAAAATTCTTATTTGTTTTTACTATGTCAATTTAAAAAAATATTTTTTGATTATTAAAATCCAAATTTATTTTATCCAAATTTATATTTATTATATACAAGTTTTAATAAATATTGTGGACATTTTGTATTGACTGAATTCATTATCTTTCCCTGGATTCAAGCTTTTATCTAATGTATTTTTAGGAATATATAATCAATGACAATTTGCTCAGTAATTATGTATTGTACATAAAATATCTCACCTGAAATAAAACAGTATGGACATTCTAGGCCTTGGACTTCTATGAGGCCTGTTGTGCTGCTGAGTTTAGTTTTAAACTAAAAGCTTTGAGCTGAGGCATTCTTATTCATATATCCTTATGTTTTTTTAAAAAATTGCATTTTAAATATTTTTTGATAAAAAGTAAAAAAATTTACTATTGTAATGAAAGCAATTTTTATTATTTTCATCAAGTTTATTTAATTGTCTTCTTGTTAACATTATTTGTTAGAAAATATTTTATTTATTAATGCCTACTAATTTTTTTTATTTGAGCTTTCCAAAAATCAAAGTATGCTTTATTCAAATTAATATTGCAGATAGAAATGAAAATATTTTGATGTTTCTGCGGGTTCTTTATATTCTATTTTCACTGAAGATTTTGCATCTTCAAGATATTTCAAAATTGGAATTATTGAATGTTATTTTGATTATAATTTTAAAAAGTTATTAACCATGTAAAATTGATTGATTTGTTGATTGAAATTTGTCCTTAATTATGAAAAAAGCATCACAATTCATTATGTATTTATAAGGTTATATATAACTGTATTTTATACTATAGCTGAAATTATTCACTTATAATCTTAATTTTGTTTTTTGTGACTTATCATAATAATTTTACAATCTGTTTTACACAATAAAATACTTCTTTGAAAGTACTTAAAAGTATATATTATTTCT
>JAPDSC010152321.1:21832-39404 GCA_026290005.1 Latrodectus geometricus
CCATGTGTGTAAATGATTTAATTCAGACTTTTCAAAATTATAATTTAAATGATTTAATTCAAACAATATAGAAAAATCAATATTGTTCTTTTTAATATTTCTAAAAAGAAATACAGAAATAAATTTCCTCCTTTGAATTATATTTTTTTTAATGATGCAAACTCATTTTCAATTTTAGATGTTTATAAATGATTATGATGAACTTCCTTTAACCGCCCTGACCTACTTAACTGGAGAATGCAATTATGGTGGCAGAGTTACTGATGATAAAGATCGCAGACTTTTGCTTTCACTTCTGTCCATTGTTTATACATATGACATCATTACTGATGACTCATATAAGTCTGTATTGTTAATATCATACAGTTTTAATAGAATTTTTCTGGTTTATTTTATCAAATTCTCATAATTGTAATAAATGGCATTGTTTAATTTCTTAAATTGTCTTAATTTTAAATTTTTTGTAAAATAAATACTTAAATATAAAGTTTAAATATTAATTATCCAGTAGTTATTAATTTAACTTAAGAGTTTTTGCTCCATAATAATTTATTTGTTTTCCAATTTTAAACAAACTTACAAAAATCATTAAATTATTAACTTTATAGATTTTTTGCTATGAAAGAACTTAAAATTGTTAATATTAAAATCATTTTATACTTATCAATAATTCTGTTTTTCAGTTTAATTTTAGAAACATAGTTGTGCTGTAAAAAAATAAAAATATATTATTTTTTTAACAGCAACTATTTTTATAAATATTTTTATTGCATAACCTTATTTAAATGTTTTATTAAAAGCTTTCTTGAATGCACATTATTCTTTTAATTAGATTTTCAGAAAGTGGTTTGTATCGTATTCCTCCTTTACTTGAATATGAAGAATGTGTAAATTACATTCGTAGCCTACCAATTAATGCTCATCCTGAAGTTTTTGGCCTTCATGAAAATGCTGATATCACCAAAGATAGTCAAGAAACTCAAGAAGTACATTATCTGTTTGTATAATATTAGATTTTTGTTTAAATCATATGCAATCTCACAAATTCTTAACAGGTTAATCCAAATTTCTGAATATAAGTTTCTTGTAATCAAAAAGGATTTATTATTTTTCATTTGAAAAAAAAAAGTTGCGAGTTTTTTTTAAGGGATAAAACAAATGAAAGTGTTCTATGCACTAGAAAGCTATTGAATATAGTATTAATACAAAATTTGAAATATATTTTTGTTACTATCTTGAAATATTGTTGTATAGGTGATTATTTCTAGGAATAAACCGGATTTATTCCCACCGAAATTTTGGAAGCTATCAAAAATTCTCAATCTCAAAAATTTAAAAGTTTTTCAAATTTAAAAAATTTTGAAATTTTTTATTAAACATTTATTTGAATGAAAAAGTTCATTTATGTTTTATTTTCTTCAACTAATTACAGTGGCAATAGAAAATTTGTCATTTATTATATGGCTTGAATAAATTTTACAACAAATATGGTGGTCATGCTTAATTTTTTATTTCCTTAATTTGGAATTATATATTATTTTTCAATTTTTGAACAGTTGTCCTTAAAACTGCAATATTACAAATTATATTTATAAACTATGTATTGAAATTAACAAAAGAGTAACAGTAACATAGTAATCCTTATAATATACAATAGTGTTAATACTGATTCGTTCTTCATGAAATTATGTAAATAGACCAATATATGTATACAACAGAACAATTTAAAAAAGTAATATTAGAGAAAGTTTTTTCTTTCTCTCTAAGCATGACTTAAGCAATCATAAAGGATGAATGTCAATATTTATTCTGTCAATCCTGAGAATAAATCTTGATATTTTTAAATGAATACCAAGTCATTATTTTTATTACTTTGTCCAGTATTTTTGTTTTTCTCTGTATGAAAAATATTAATTAACTTTCATTCTAATGAAAGAAAGAAATGATATTTTTTACAGTATAGTTAATTAGTTTACTGCATTTCATAATATGAAATAATACAGTCTATTAATAGACTGCTTTATTGAACAGGAGGATTGGTTGCGTTTATTTGCTCAAAATTCCTGGTAACTTTACATTTCTATCCTGAAGAACCAACTTTGGCTTATTAAAAACTCAAAGAAATTGCTAACCATACCAAAAGGTGTGAAATTGAGATAAAAAAAAAAAAAGACGTGAAATTTTATACATTTCGAGACATTCAAATAAACTCTGATACAATTATTCTAATTCAAAGAAGTAAATTTATTCTTTGGTGTTTGTAGAAAGATGCAATTTATACTATTTGATGAATTTTAATAAAATTTAACATGTCCTTCTACATTTAGAATAATTAATTACTTTTATGTAAGTTATTTATTTTATTATAACAGGTTGAAAGAGATAACATTTTTTTTCTTTAAATTTTAATTGTTTGATGATTATTAATGAAATATTTATAATCTGACTTTGTATGGTAGTGGTATTTTGTTGCACTTGCATAGGCTTAATTATTTGGGTTTTCAGGTTTTCTAAAACTAATTTAATTATTTTGATTAATTACTCATATGATTTGGTTATATTCAATTATAAAATATATCATTTCTAACGCTTAATGTTTTAGGCTTTTTATAAATCTGCTCTTATTTTAGTTCTTTTAAAATACTACTGTATAAGATCTTACACACCTAAATGATATGTATGAAAATGAAAACAATTTATTTTGCTTATTCATTATGAATTCTATAAATTGGTTGTACTTCAAAATATGGAAATTGTCTGTTTAAACAAATAAGAAATTGTTGAAGAATTAATTCACTTGTTTATAAATGATATGGTAAAGAAATACTTCATTTCTTTATCCCAAACATTTACTGTTTGGGACAAGTTGCTTATAGCTTTAATTATCAATCTTTTTCATATTTTGAGATAATATTGTTTAATATTATAATACAGTAAGCAAACAACCTTACAAAAGCTTTAAGATAATTTATACCAACCACATTGGCCAATTTGTATATTATTCTATGCCAGCATATTTAATTACAGTCTTCATCTGTAAATTCTTTTTTGTATAAAAGTTGATTTTTAATCCCTTTTCAGAAAAAAATTATTCTAATTCTGGATTGTACTTTTCACCATTTATATCCATTGGCTCATTTTCTTTGAATATTAATAAAAACAATATCACTACTAAATTCACTTTCAAAAGCTTCAATCCTGCAGAATTTGATATTAATTTTTCTTTTTTTAATATTAAATAGTGAAATCTTCAAAATTTTAATTTTACCTTGTTAAGCATCATTGGTACTACTTCTTAGCAAATGAAGAGAATAAGAAATTTTACATTCGAGCATCTTATTTGTTTTACTTATTTTTATTATTTATGTCAAATTAATTTATTTGAATAAAATAGAAAACTTTACAAACAATAAAGACACAAAATTGGACAGTTGATAAAAATGTTTGAATATACTTGTTTTAAATTTTGAGTCTGCTACAGTAATAAGTGCAAAAATTATATTAATATTTATCGATTCAAATTAAATAACAAAGTTTGTATAAAATTGCAGTAGTGCTTACCAACTGATACCGGTTGAAATCAATTTTTTTTATATACATTCGGGATGGTTTAATGAATTATGTAAGATAATATAAAGAATAAGGATTCACAAAGTTTAAAATTATCATATTTAACTCAAATGAAATTACATGCATATTACTGCCAACAAGCATTGATCATACAATTGGCAAATGTTTTGCAATAATATAGAAAGTACTTGGTTTTGTAAATTCAATTGTTATATTGCAGTAGGGTGTATAAGTAAAGATTTCATTTATTGATTTCTCAAAAGAATTTCAAATATTGAACTTGCAGTGTACAAAAAGGCTTAAACATATAATATTGAAAAATTTGGATAATATTATCATAATAAAATTTGGATAATATTATAAAAGCTATTTATCAAAAAATCCAAATTTAAAAGCTAATTTTTGATTGCAATGTAAACTTTTTTTTTACTTTTTCATTGCAATGAAATATATAAAGAAAATAAAATGCCTTTAATGGTGCTCATTACAGTTTCATTTTTTCATTGTTAATCTAATAGCTTCTTTTTTAACGAAAAAAGTGAATTTTTTTAATTATAAAATTCAATTTTTTTTTAAGAATTAACTGTTGAAACGAAAAAGAAGTAAATAGTACGCTTTGTGCAATAATGACACATTTTTGCTTATATTTCTAATAATTTTAATTGTTAAACTTTAACCCACATATTAATTTTTTTATTATTTCTTTTGGGGGAAAGATTTTCCAAGTTTTATTTGAAAAATGTTTCACCAAAAAGAAATAATAAATTATAATTATCACTTAGATAAAGCTGTTTAAATTATTTTGAAAAATTTATTTTTGTTATTTCTTATTGATTATACTATTTGCTTTCAGTGCAAATGTATATATTGACAAATATTGTGCAAAGAAACTAAGTAATGTAAGAATTAATATATTTTTAAATACTAAATGAAATTTTGTTTATTATAATAATAATAATGTGCTGCACTTTTTTTTTTTTTTTTTTTTTTTTTTTTTTTTTTTTACCTATATCAAAAGCTTTTAAAAGGAATTTTGCTGACACAAGGTAAAACTAGTGGTACTGAAGGTCAATCTTCAGGAGATATGATTTATGATCTTGCTGATGATATACTTGCAAAATTGCCTCCAAATTTTGATTTGGAAATGGTAAAATTGGATTATAATATTTTTATAGTTAAGTCTGTTTTAAATGGATAATCCTACAAATCTGTTATTAATGTCAAATAATAAATAAAAAATTAATGTAAATAAAAGAGTTCTATTGAGAATGAATAAAAATGTTGTACTTATAATAACAAATTTCCACACTTATAAACCATCACATTTTAAATACATGTTTATTAAAAGTTTTCTCTACATTTAAAAATTTTGTAAAATTATGCTCTTTTTTGAAGGCGTATATGCAATTTTGAAATATTATGTTATAATTTAATGTGATAAAACAAAATGAGTAGAACTTAATTCTTAAATGAAATAAATATTCTTGGTAGTGATAGCTTGAACATATCAAACACAAAAACAATCATATAATGTATGTATGAAGAAAATTTATTTTTTAAACCTTAATTATGAATATTTGATTTGTAAATTCTGAAAACGTATAGTATTCTTTAAATGTTGATAAAAAAAATTATATGTAATTGGTTTAACTCTTGTAAAATAAAGAAACTTCAGCAAATTTTAGTATTAAGCATAAATAGATTATATAAAAGTTAAATAAATCAGCTAATTTTAATTGTGATACCTTATAACATATTATTGTGATACCTTATAACATATTATTGTGATACCTTATAATTAAAAGAACCACTTAATCTTTAACTTTTGTATATTAATTTCCTTTATGTAATAATTGAGTTAATGTTTAAGTGTTTCATTAATTATTTTGTCTATTTCGTAATAACTAATCAATAAGAAAAATTGCTTGTGATAAACTAATGTATTTTTTGGCAAAATGCAAATATTTTGATAATGGTAACATTTATATATAATGAATTGCATTACACTATTATTTTGAATCTTAAGTGCTTAGCATGGAGTAGTTTAATTAATAGGCTTTTATTTTTATGTATAATATAATATTAAGTATTAAGAACTTTTACCATATCTTTATTATTAAGATATGGTAACATACAGATCATTTACACTAAAGATATAGTAAAAGTATTTTTAATGTTAAGAAATAGATTTACGTAAGAAAATTATTACTCTATCTGGTTTTGTTATCTATGTAGGTTATGGAAAAATATCCAGTTGATTATATGGAATCAATGAATATAGTTCTTCGACAAGAGTTAATGAGATTCAACCGGCTTTCTTCTGTTGTTCGAGATTCCTTAAAAAATTTGCAAAAAGCTATAAAAGGCTTAGTTGTTATGTCTTCTGAGTTAGAGGACGTATTTAATTCCATGTTAATTGGTAAAGTTCCATCTTTGTGGGCAGCCAAATCTTACCCTTCCCTAAAGCCTCTTGGTAGTTATATAAATGACTTGTTACTGAGGTAAATTATTTTATATAACTTAAGGTTATATATTATGAAACAGTATTTAATTTATTTATATTCATTAAAAATTATATTTAAATGTGTTATATTATAAAACATCAAATGTACATAAAATGGAGAAATAAAATTCAAATTTATTTTACATGTTAGCATCATAACAAACTTAAAATAAACTTTACATTAAAATTTTGGATAATGAAATAATGGTAAATATGATTTTAGAACATTCAAATTAATTTTAATTATTAACATAAAATACTACAAATTATTTAGAAATAATTTTTAAGGTACTTACTCAGGCATTTTTATTTTATTACGTACTTAAACTTTCATTGAATTACCTGAGAAAAGGAAAATGATGCTGATCGTATAAATTAATTAAATGTATCAAGAAAAATGTTAAAAGAAAAACATTTACAAGAATGTGACCTTTCAAACAAGTAACAACACAGCATTATATACACAATGTTTTTTGTGGCGCAGAATTTCTTCTAGGCAGTGGTTATAAATGTAAATAAAATATATAATGTAAATAAAATAAGAACATATTTCATCAATCTAGTAATAACACTATTAACCAGATTTTAAAGTTTGAAATTCTTTCTGTAAAGTTACAAGTATTAGATAAGACATGAGTCACTCAAACTTTATTGTGTTAACAAATTTCTACAAATCTGAAAAATTCAAAAGAATATATTATCATGAATACAATGCTGAATAAGAAGAAACAATATACAGTTCATACATTTATAAAGCATTATTTATAATAATAAAGTACTGCAGGGGATGAATGTTAAGTCAAAAGTATTTAAAATGTGTATTTAATTTATTATTTACCCATAGTATATTTGGCACAAGTATTATATATATATATATATATATGTCTCAAGTAGTAATCTTATGAGGACATTAGAAAAGCTAAGTTTTTGTCAAATTTGTAAAGACTAATACTTGCAGTGGATTAAACTTAGAAATTTTGGGTGGGCTTAACTAATTATAGTTTTAATCAGGTTCACTATATATTCTTTATATGGTGACACTTTAGAAATACTTGAAAAAATAATAAGAATTAAAATGCATTTGAAGATTTAGATGGGGAGTTATAAGAATATCCATTCTCTGTATTTTCAAGATTTGTTGTGTATTTATTTTCATAAATCAACATGTTTGTGAAAATTTTGGTCTTGTTTTTCTACTTAAAATAAATTTATAACATTGAATTTTTTGTGATATTATTTTCTAATATGATATGAGAGATTCTGAGGGAAGAAAGAACTGTTTCCCCAGTTTTCCAAGAAGGATAGCAGTTGCTCTATTTAGATGTCTGACTAGACATAATAGTTTGCAAGACTGTCTTTTTTTAATTTTTCTCAAATTGAAGTAGATGATTCTCTAACTGTATTTTATGTGATTGTAGTTAGCTTATGGTTTTTGAACTTTTAAATATATGTATTCCACTTGTTATAAGGACATTATTCATAAGCATCAAAGAGTCTATGAACCAAATGCTTAAGTTTTCATTAGTCACACAGTTTTTGCTTCTAGTTTTAAACATTTTATGATGCATATTTGTCCAATATTGGACCTTTCTCTAGTTATCCTCTCATAAAAAAAATTAAAAAAAAAAAAATCTGTTCTATTATTAATTATGGTAAATTTGACGATTAAATTAATGAATATTATTAATTTCTTACAAAACATCATTTTGCACAGTATAGAATTTAGAGGAAAATTACTATAAAAAGCTTAATTAAATGTTTTTCATATAGAATTTTTTCAAATCTCAAAAGTTATTCAATACCTTAATTTCATTAATGATTTATAAACATAAAATGTATTTAGTGTGAGACAAATACATTAATTTTCACATAGAATTATATATTTTTTCTTTTAGAACAGAAGCTTAAAAACTAAAATTAATTTCTTCTTTTAAGAAACAAAATGTTTATTCTTTTACAGTATATGAATTGTTCCTTTAGTTTTTAAGAAAAAATGCATGAAAACAAATTTTAGTAAATAAAATATTTAGTTAATTCTTTTATTATTTACAAACTATAAAAATGTAAATTTGTACAAAACTTTATAATTTCTATGCATACAATAAATAAAGCACATTCCTGTTAAATTCAGTTTTTATGAAGATAAAGGCAAGTTTTTCAAGAAAAAAATTATATTAGGAAATTTAGATTTATATTCTTCATTATTTTCTTAAATTTTTCTTTTTATTTTAACTAGATTCGGAATAGAGCTTATGTATATTTGAAGTAGTTGCGTTTTTAAAATTGCTTTTCTTATGCTATGTTTTCACCATGGAAAATATGTTTCTAATAAGATATCTATTTAAGCTGAAACCTCAAAAGGAAATTTACTAATTAATTGGAAAGGAATATTAAATTAAATTTTCTTAGTTTCATCAAAATTTAATTACATTTCTAGCTAGTTTTTTTTTTCCTAAGCTTTACTATGTCATTAAAAAAAATTAAGTCCAAATCCTTTTATTTTGAACTTCAAACATTCAAATTTTAAATTGATTAAATTTATTTATCAGCATCTAGATCTAGAGTTTTTATGTTACATTGTGTCAAAGATTTCAAAGACTAAAATATAATCATTATTATTGAAACTCATGAAATTAAAATCCTAGTTTAAAAATATATAGTTTGTTACAACTATAAAAGTCCATATAAACAAATTCCAAAATTTATCAAGCAAATAAAATGTACATGTTTCATAAAAAAAATTCCACATTTATTAATTTTGAAGCACACTTAATGGATATGCTGTTAATTTAATTATATGAGGATGTTTTCTTATTATTCTAAAATACTGAGATAAAAGTATTCTGAATCATTATGAGATTAATATTTCATAATCAGTTTTCCCTAATTTAAATTAAATGTCCAGTATTGAACCCAGCACCAGTAAACCACATAAAAACAAACTCTAATTTAAATTTAATTTATAATTTATTACATTTTTTTTAAAAATTCTCTTTTTATCTCTTTAATAATGCCTCTCAAAATAGTATTAATATGAGCTGATTTCTTTATCATTTTATGATTTCTTTATCATGATTTGTGAATATCATATATTCAACACATTTTTCACCTAGCTTACTTTTTATCCATTTTCTATTGTATGAATTTTTTAAACTGATGTGCAAAGTCACGAGTCAAAGTATTGAAATTAATCCTTAACTATGATGCAATGCTATTCATCGTTAATTTATTGCAGAGTTTCTTCCAGGGGACCGAAACATTTTCTTGAAGTGTGGTGTTTAAATTGATGCAGCCTGCCTTCAGCAAATTACAACATTTTAAATTATTTCATATCAAGGTGTCCTCAGCTTATTTAAATAAAACAAAAAAAAAAATCAAAATCAATCTTAGAATTGTTAAAGAATTTTTTTTTTTTTAATTTAGTAGTATTTTTGCTACATCTTTTTGAGCTGGGAAGTAAATGGTCCCCAACAAGCGATTTTTTTTGCCATGAATGGAAAACTTTTTAACAAATATATGATTGTTACTTTGACCATTTATATTTCTTTAAACTAGAGTTCGGGGAGGTTTTCTTATACGGGTGTACGCGCGGAAATATCTCCAAGACTCTTACCAAGAACGATAAGGAGTTCAAAGTGCAATTATGTTTTCTTCTTTTTTTTTACAAATACAGTGTACCACACAATATTTTTTAATCATGTGTTCTAAAACATTTATTTAAATATTTTTTTTAATAAAAATTGCATTGAGCAATAATGTGAAAGATTTTGAGATTCAAATTGGCGCAGTTAACGCCATCCTTTGTAATCAATGGAATTTTATTATGTATCGTTTTCTTTATTTCTTTTTTCTAATTTTAATGTTAAATATTAACTTCAAATGAAATTTCTTGTGCTACGAAGTAATAAAATGTTTTATACATTTTCAATTATTAAATCAAAAGTTTTTCTAAAATATAAAAACAGTATCATATCTAATTCTACTACAATGTAAATTTAACCCAATGTATAAGCTTTAATGCTCAAGTAGTTTTCTATCTTAAATGTTAACAAGCATCGGTGGTTCAGTGGTAGAATGCTCGCCTGCCACGCGGGCGGCCCGGGTTCGATTCCCGGCCGATGCATACTATTTATTTTTCATTATAAAAATATTATTTGTTTCATATTTATTTCAAAAACTAATTTTTAAACTATCGAAATAATTTATTTATATTCTTCTCGTTTCAAAATGCTTAATTTTTGGTATATTTATTGCAGAAATAAAATTTTTAATTTACTTTTTGAATGAAAATTTTAATTAATAGATGGATATTTTTCATTAAGAAATACTTTCCATTTTATTCTAGACTAGATGATGTACCTTCATTAAATTTCAACAGATGTTTTTAGAAGCGATTCGTATACATTCATTACTTCTTATTTAACTGAATTAAAATATAAAAAGTTCTTTTGACTATTATTCATTAAAATTATATTTGAAACGATCTGATATATTGACTGATTTATAAAGGTAACTTGTACCATGAATCTTACGGAACTATAAGAAATTTTTAATCAGTGCTTTTGTACATTTTAATTTACAGTATGCAATTATATTTCTTCTTAAAAAATTCTTTGAAATTCGAGGCCCATTAGCTCAGTTGGTTAGAGCGTCGTGCTAATAACGCGAAGGTCGTGGGTTCGATCCCCCCATGGGCCAATTCTTTTTGCTTAAATATTTTTATTATAAAGAAATTTACTTTATTTACATTTTACTTTAAAAAATAGGACCATGATTCGCTCAATTCTTATCCTAAATATAAATTAATTTACCTATGAATATGTTAATATATTATCCCATACATTTAAATTATTTTGTCATATTCTTCATATATATATATAGTTTTAATCGAGTATTTTTCGAATAATAAGCGAACACTAATACTAATTTTAGATATTTCAAATTGGACGAAATGTAACATGATTCACTCAAAATATTTAAATTTTTCGTAAAGAAAATAAACTATTTGAAGATAAAATATGAAACTTCGACCAATTATTTATAAAATATTACATTATTACTTTTTTTAACTTGAAAGAAACTTTCAAAACGTTTACTAATAAATGTGAGTTTTCGAAAATTGTTTCAATGATCCAAATTGTGCATTTCTTTAAGGGGGGAAAAAAAAAGGAATATGCCATGCCACTTTTAACTTTTCATTTAGAAACATTAAGAATTATATACAAATGAAACATATACATTGATGAAACCTTCTGAAGCGTACAAAATATCAAATGTTAGATTTGTAAAAAAGGTTCAAAATCGAAACTTAAAAAAATTGTGTTAGATGTCAGATTAGATCTAAAATAATGGCTATAGTATACATGCATCCTATTTTATAATGTCGTCGTACGATATATCTTATTATATAAAGCCTAGTGTGTGATATGTTAAGGAAAGTCATCGAATTTGCTAACCCATGATTTCCCACCAATTTTTTATATGTGACACATCTTGAATTTTATGAAAATTTTGCATCACATTATAATATTTAAAATAGAAATTTTCATTATTCATGCAAATACTGCACATAATTTTAGTTCTTTTTGATGTGGAAACAATCTACTAACAAATAATTTACGTAAATAAAAACTTGTTAACGAAAAGGTAAAATTTATATTAAACTTAAATCAATATAATGTTTAGCTAAACACTTGATCCAATTAAAACATTCCAAACTTTCTGTTATCATTGCAAAACATAATATGCTCTAACTTTTTTTTAAAAAATAACCATATAAAAAAACTATTAGAAGAACTAAATGCAAGAATAATATTAGTTTTCATATTTGTGCTTTATATGTACAAAAAATTCAAAAAAGAAATACTTAATTCCTCCTAGACTACCAGACTCAAGATTTTTTGATATAAAAGTTAGAAAATTTTGAATACCTCTTTTGTAATCTCTTGAATAGCAATTCAGAATTTCATGATATTTTATGTTCTAAAAAATATTTTTCGAAGATGTCCATTTTTATTCCCTGAACAATTATGTCTTATTCATTTATTAGAGAATTTAGCGAATTTTAGGAGTATATTCTAATAATTTACTTATGGAAACTATTTTCAACATATGTATCTTATGAGACAGTAGTCAAATTAATTATTTTCATTTTAAAATTTTTATAAGGACTCTCGAATTTTAATGAAATTGCGTATTTATTGTGAACATTGTTCGAACTGCAATGAAAATAAGTAGAACTGTAGTCAATTACTATAATCAAACTCTTGGAGTGGATTTTAGGAATTATTAAACACATGCATTGTTTCTTTTAATAATGAAAAAAATCTTTAAACGAGACAAGATGTGACAACATGAGAATAATTGGAGAAACGAAATCTAAATTAAATGAAAAAACTGTTTGTTTGTGTCTCTAATTTCATTAATTATTATTAATTGAAATATTTTAATTTTTATTTATCTTAATATTTTATAAAATTAATTTACTTTATAATATTTAACTTATATAAATTCATTAATAATAGAAAATATATATATGACATCAAAAAGCAAATAAATATTATTGTTTTTACATTATTGTTACTAGATGGCAGCACTGAGAATAGTATTTTTAAACTATAATTCTTATAGTATTTTTCTTGTATTTTTTTTCGATAAGTCAACCATTTATTAAAGAATTTCCACATCACACGTTAATTAGGCTTCTTAATTTTCAGAAACTTTTTTAAGCTGTATGTTTCGAACTTTTAAATTTGTTTTTGCTTGGATTAATTCATGATCTGAAATGAAGTGTAGACTGTAATAATATCTTATTTCATAGATTTCATTTAGTCTTAATTTTAAATATTATAAAGTGTCTTTATATTTATCAGAATAAAATGTTATTTTCTATATGATACTAGCTTAGTAGTTATATGAATAATTTAATGCTTTTACATATGATCTTTTTTAAATTTAAATTAGTAATATATTATATTATTCTTCATGTTGAAAATATCATTAATTTACTACTAAATATTATAAATTTAGAATTAAATTTAAAATAATTAGGATATATTTTTCATTTTTTTTTTTAACTTGCATTGAGTTTCTATACTTTGAACTTTTGTTTACATTTTTAAAGACAATCTTCATTTTTAGCATCTTTTGTGTACTCAAAATACTTATTATAACACAAGTTATTTAAGAAACATGTGCTTCTTTTGAAACACATTTATTCAGATAAATTAAATTCAAATTAGCATAATTTTCTAAAAAAAAAAAAAAGGGAATATTTTGCTTTATTACAATGCTTAATGATCATGTTCGCATTATCAATCAATTTTCGCATTAATATTTGATCTTTAGGAAACTTTCGATTAAAAATAATTATATTAACATTTTTTTGTATTTCAAAGCATATAATATAATTACAATTATCTAATAAACATTTTACATAAAAAAAATTCTAAAAATTATTAAAATATTTTAAAGTATATAAGGTGATAAAAGAAATTTGTTTAAAAGGCAACTATTATAGAAATTTTGATTTTAGAAAACTATCACAAAAAAGTAATAAATTAGATAAGTTTTTGGTTGAGATGAGTTAATTGAAGAGTATACACTTGATTTCAAAACCGAAATTCATTTGTGATCCAGTACGAATTACGCTTTTCTTCTCATTATAATTTTTATATTAATTTTAGATCAATTATCTTATTCAAATAAAATCTGTAAAAAGTTATTTTTGTAATTATTGAAATCTTAAATTTTACAGGCTTAAATTCTTCAATAGTTGGATAGAAGAAGGAGCTCCTAATGTCTTTTGGTTATCAGGATTTTTCTTTACCCAATCCTTTCTTACAGGTATGTGCATTATATACCCTTAATAACTGTTTGTATTTCAGAGATGAAAAGAGGTGACTTTGATCAGGGATTCCACAAATCTCAGATAGGTAATTTTGAAACCCAAAAGTAAGTGGAAAGTATTTGAAAACTAACTGTACAAGTGTTGAATTTCTAATTTTTAAATACTCTTAAATGAAGTGATTTTCTAGAATTCAAATTGAGAATTCAGACTCCACTTCTGTTTAAGATGAAAAATAAAAAAAATGCAAAATGATCGAAATCGTATATGAATTTGCTAAAATTATTTGTGACACTCTTGATGTAGATATATAATCTCTATTTCCCCATTTGGCTGGAAAGTAAGAAATGATGATGAAAAATTTCCCATATGACCGAGATTTCTACTAAACTCAGATTTAATGTCGCTAAGTTTCGACATTTATTTCCAATCTTGCTCAGATAGAGCTCTAGATTGAAACTTCTCTGAATGATGGTGCAAAAAAGCGCTTGCTATAATAATTGTTAACTATTTATTTCATAGTTTACGTTTTTATATCGAGTATTATGTATATTATAATATTACGTTACGTTACCATATAGAGTTCATTCTTTACAGGATTATCGATATAAGTAGTACCACGATGGAAAACTTTTCAATATAAGTTTGTTATTTTTTATTTGAGGTGACGACACAATAAAAGTGAATGCCTAAAATTGGTTGAAATTAGTTTCGAATTCATAGCTTTCGATTTTTGTATTTAATAAATATTGTTTTGTAATTATGTTAAATTTATTTTGTAATTATGTTAAAAAACTTGCACGTATTTTATAATTACTATGTTTAATATAATTATTTCCATTTTTTACCAAAAGTCTCTCATACTTGATTTTTTCTCTTTGATTAACTGAAGATTGAGTCAAATAAATATTCGGGCAACATTAGATGGGGGATATTAAAGTAATACGTAATCATTTTTAAGCAAGGGGCTTAAGGGGATTTGTTTATTTTTGCTGACAACGAGAAAGAAGAAATCCTAGTTATACTTCGTAAGATTCAATGAACGACGAAAAGAAGGCAACAGATCGAATCACCAAATATAAAACTCCGATTTCTCTGGGGTTTTTTTTTTTTTTTTTTTTTTTTTTTTTTTTTTTTTTTTAACTCTAATGATTATGAAGAGCTACATATAGAATTATTTTTTTATTTTGCGACTCCAAACTCCACAAAGTTTTGGGCAAGTGCCTCTGTCTCTCTTTGAATCTCCAGTTGGCATATCAACCCTATAAGTAATCAAATAAAACAAAAAATATTCTACACATTTTTCTCTTCTATTTGGAGTTTCATCGTTCTTTTCTCTGCAAGTATCAAACCAGCTTTAACGTCTATTTACAATTATTATAAATCCAACAACAAAAAATCTTTAGGAATATTTGCTACACTGCTATCAGAGTTGCACAAGACGTTCACAAATAAACATGATAAAATAAATTTCACTCCTTATCAACTGTTATCACTAAATTATATGTATTTTATTTTTAGTATTTGGGTAAAATACACCATAAAATTAAAATTTTTTTTGTATTATTCTATCCTTGTAATTTATATGAAAATATGCAAACAAATAGCATGAAGACAGTAAAATGAGCGAGTGTAAAATAACAATCTCATCAGCTAATTCTCCATTAGCCAAAAGGCTAAGTAACTTTAGTAATGCTAATATTGATTTTTTTAGCGACATCCATTTTATCCATTATCTATGGGGAAACCATTATAATAATTATTTTTAGATAATTGTATATAAATACAGAAATTATATTCCTCATATATACAATTTTTTAAAATTTTTTATCTCTTTCATTTCAATTCTAATTTTTAAAAAAAGTGATTGACAATTTCTTTAGAACGTTTCGAAATATTTAAAAAGTCACGAATACACAAATTTGTTAAACACGTGTATAAACTATAAAAAAATGAAGGAATTATAAAAATGAATTGAAATTTCATTGGAAATTGATAATGTATTGGAAAATTTTATGTTAAAAAAATAAAAAAAGAAGAAGAAAGAAAGAAAGGAAAGAAAAGCTGTACTATAAAACTACTAGGAAACAAACTTTTTTTCGTATTTTTTATAAACGTATGTTTATTGATATACAAAATTATTATCTGATATTTTTACCATTCATTAAAACTAATACTCACTGTAGTTCGAATCTAGTATCAACAGGTTTATTTCTGTTTTCATCAGAGATCCGGTGTGAATACAAATTGAAGATTGCATAATTGTTATAGCATTGATTTCATTTTTTGGCACACTGATATTTTTAAATTATTTTTTTCTGTTAGCGCATTCCTAAACCTAGTTTGAGAGCATTCTTGCTTATAATCCAGCCCACATAAAATTTGCATGCTGGATTATCTACCCAAATACGATGATTGATGTTCTGAACATGTTGCTTGTATATTTAATTAATTTTTAGCTATTTTTTATCAACATCCCATCAAGGCTGCAATTTTTCTGTTTAAAAATTTCTATCACTTTTTGCTGTGGTTGTTTCAAGTCTTAATATTTAGATGTTTTAATATTCGAAAACTCATGACTGCTCCCTAACTATCATCAGTATAACATATATCAATTTATAAAGACAACTTTTAACATAGCTTATTACAAAAAATAATAATAAATGGAAATTAATTTGAGATTAGATCATGTAATATTTGTAAAAGTATTAATAAATTCTAGGACACATTTAATGACTTATGAAAATTTTTTAAAAAAATTGCCTTAAAGCTATTAATTTTATTGTAATTTCAAAATAGTGATTTAACTAATAAATTTCTAAAACTGGTTTATTGCTTGAAGTAATTTTTTTAGTACCTAATATATTGTTTTAATTAAGAATTTTCCTATGTTGTGTGTAGGAGTTTCTCAAAACTATACTCGTAAATATAAAATACCCATTGATTCCCTGGCTTTTCAATTCGAAGTTCTCAAGTTTGAAACGGATTCTGATGAGAAACCTGAAGATGGGGCTTATGTAAAAGTAAGTAAATGCAACTGTTATGTTTTCCTTGCTTATATATTGTGTTGTACTCAATAAACTTAATATTTTGTTTGAAAATTTAAAAATAGTAGATGATTTTCGTTAAGTAAATATAAAATATTAAAATGTAAAAAATAATTCAATTACTTAATTAAATTCTCCAAAAAAGATTTTTACATGTATTATTTTATACTGCTCACTTAGAAAATAATGATGCGCATGTTTTATTTGTTTTTAAAATATGTGTGATTCTAAATATTAGTTTGGGGAAAAAGTAATCCATTATTTTTTTCGGTAGACGTCTATAGTGATCGATATCTCGTGAGGTATCTATCAAACAATTTCAGATTTATGCTCGTTGGAAAGGTGACATTTGACACTAAAATATCCTCTTGCGGTTTTTTGTTTGATTAATTCAGTTACGAGTACAAGGTTTTAAAAATGGAAGACAACAAACAGAAAATTCAATACATTTTCGTTTTTCTCTTGTAACGGCGAAAAAGATAGCCGGGTGGCTAAAATTGTGAAAGGTGTTTATCGTCCTATATAAGACTGTAATAACCAGTTACGTACAATTTTTGTTTCGTCGATTCCGTTCGGGTATTTTTGATGTTAAAGATGAACCTCGCA
>JAPDSC010152321.1:60368-80887 GCA_026290005.1 Latrodectus geometricus
TATATATATATATATATATATATATATATATATAACACTTTTATTTTTCAGAAGAATATTTTTTATAAATTATTGATAATTTGAAGATAATTTATTTAGAGTAAATAGTTGAAATAATCTATCTAGTAAATGAAAAAAGTTAACTTGGTTGTCATGCAAAAGAAAATGGAAATGAAAAGATTTAATTTCATCAATAATATAATTTAAAATTTAAACTTGACAAATTTTAAAATTGTTTATTTTCTTATAAAAATTTAAAGAATATTAATATAATTATAAAAAGCAATGTTTTATATATTAAGTTCATATAATGATTTGAATAGATTTGTATGATCGATATATGTACGTTCAATAATACGATTTTCTAAAGTGGTAGACAATACCAAAAATCTGAATCTTTATGGTTGGACTTCTAAGCAAAATGTTCTATCTTCGGTCTGAAAAAGGTTAATACAAATTTTATCAATTAAAGGTTAATACAAATTTTATTATTTTATTCTTAACAATAGATAGATTACATTTGCCATAAAACAATAGTGTATCATTTCTCGTACTTGACACAAGAAAAGGTTTGTTTCTTAACAATTGGGAAAAATTCAAAAATATTAAATCAAGTTTAATAACGTGTAAAATGGAGATTAAAAATTTAATTTTATTGTATTTCCTTTTATTCTAAAATGAATGATTGAAATATAAGATAAATGTTTTTCCCTCATAAATACATTTTTTTTTTTCGTGTATTATGCATAAAAAATGCTGGGTTAAATTCTCTAACTGCTTGTTCTGAAAATCAAATTTAAGCAAAATGTTGCAATGTAGCTGGGAAAATGTATACATTTCTAAGTATAAGCATTAATACGCATCAAGCATAAGCACGGAGATATTTTTGCTGTGTGCTACTTTTGCAAATTTTGACATATTTTCGTCATTAGAATTTTATAGTGCACCAATAATTAATAATCAAACAAGCTTATTTAACATCATTCTTATTTTTTCAATAAAGATTCACTTTGTATTTCGTAAAAAATGCAGCAAAATATGTGTGATGTATAAATCAATAACTCATACTTCACTTTAAAAATTGCTGTATTCGTAGACACATTAGTTCTATATTCCGATATTAATCAAAGAATAAATATGTTTAAAAGCATGAAAGCAAAAATTAAACTATAGATGTTGTTGTTACTTATGACACTTGGCGTTCTGGGACTGGGCGAACGAAGTCGGAAGAGCATCTTCATTTTTGAACTGAACGGAGCACCTTCCTAAAGGATGGAAGTTCGATTTTAGCTCGTAGATGGCAGCACCCTCTGAGTCTTCCAATTTAGAGATAGAAAGCCAGAGAAGACCTAAGGCCTAACACCACCAGAGGTATTAATTTCGAATTAGAACATGGAGGACATTGTGACCACTGCATATTTTTCACGTCCCAGTCGCCATTAGTGAATAGAGTGGTCTTTAGTCGGCTGAGACTCGAACCCACAATCTGGCGATTGCAAGACTAACACAAACCAATTAGGCTACCGCTGCCCTATTAGGCAATGGAAAAAGTACGGTCAAGCCATTTCATATGAAGATATTTTCAAAGGTTGTGATAATTGCAAGAACTTTTTTTCATTGCATATATATTGCTCAAAATGCATTGAAGCACAGTATAAATGTATTCACAATAAAAAGTAAACCTCACTTGCGAACAAATAGAAGCTTATTTATTGTTTGAGCTAATCGTTATCATCTTAACGTTTATAGCTACGTAAAATTTGTAAGCTAAATGCTTTTATTGAAAAATCAGTCTTACATAGGTTACTTCCAATATTGATTTTCGTATATCTCTTTTTCATATATCATAATTTAGTTAAAATGAGTATTAAAATTTTATTAAAATAACTCTACTTTTGCATTAGAATTAATTTTAAAAAATGGAAAAATCTTCATTATTTTTTTACAATTTGACCTTATTTTTGCATTTTCAGAAAATTTTAAATAATTAATCCCCATTGAGAGTTGGATCTCGTATGCGAACAGGAATTCTTTTTAGGATAGCGGCAGTAGCAGACTTCAAAAATTGTAAATTCTTATTCAGAAAAAGTATTTCAAAAACTATTCAATTGATGGTAAAATTTTATAATGAAAAGCAAATTATGTGATTCATAAAAAATGAAGATTTCGAATGTTATATAATTTCATAAAAAATTATAAATTCAATTCAAACACATTACAATACTTAAATTTTTAATGAATCCACAGATACTAAGTTTGTAGAGTTTTTATTTAATCTCGTGAAATCCCTTACAAAATGTGTTTTTTTGCAAGAAATTAAAAAAAAGTAGTTTCCTTGATTATATTTAGAGTTTTTCAGAGTCACAAGTGGTGACGCCTAGCAACAATTATTAGTACTTTGTGATTTCTTCATCGTGTCAACATATCATGTGCATTATTCCGGAAGTCGTCCAGAAATCTGAACTTTTCCACTGCGTTTTTTCCAAAATTCTAGAATGATATAGCAATATAGTATTCATGATTTTTCACAAATAAAAATGTATCCTATTTATAGAGGATATTCAGGCTGTATAATCTCGATTCTTAAATAAAAAAAATTTATTTGATGACACGCATATATTTTTAAAAATATCTAGAATTTTTATTATTCTTTCTTGTTGATGATCTAGCAAAAAATGTTAAAAGAATTTCTTGATTCATGTCTTGTATTATTCAGTTATATTCGTCACAAGTTGTCTAAATTAAATAATTTTTACTCTGAAAAAAAAAGAAGATTTGAAGATTTTACACTTTAGGTTTTTTCTGTACATTAAACGCTTAGCTTTTTACAATACCTTAAAAAAGAATTGCTCCTTCTGATATTTGGGACGCTGTTGATCCTTTTTTTTTTTTTTTTTTTGCTGAAAAATGTTTTTTTTATGGACTAGTTGTTTTCAACACTCAGTTTAAAATCTCTAATTAATCCCTTATTAAAATCCTTTATTCTTTTTTAAGAGAAATTTTTGAAAAAAAAATTTTTCCTATTAGAGAAATCAATTTTTTTTATTTTAATGAATTCTTAATCGAAAACAACAAAAGAATTTTGTATTATATAAGTGATAACTTTTACCAGTACTTTAATTTCTAATATCATATTTTTAACTTACAATCATTTGAAAATATTCTTTTCATTTTTAAGTCTTAGAAGATACTTTTTGTCATGTTAAATTCTTGATTAAGCATTTGCCATGTTCACTATATTTTTAATGACAACTCTGAAATCGGCATGAATACCTTTTGTTCTTTGAAAATCATTACTAAACTATGAGATACGATAATTTCTCAATGATAACCTAAATAAAAATCGATGATAAGTGAAGTTTAGACGAAACTTAATAACAATTACCAAAAGTTTGTTTAAAACTATATTGAGAGTTTTAAATATATACTTGTAAAAATATTCAAGATTTCAGGTAGTTTTCTTTAATAGTGATTATGCTTTGCAAAACTTCTGTGGTAAAAGAAATTCCTTTATAAGAACGTTACAAAATAAACATGTTATTGTTTAAATAATAATTTTTAAATTATTTTAATAATTACAAAACATAAATATATTTGGAAATAAAATTTTTGCCTTTTGTAGCCTGTAAGAAAATGTTTTAGTAGAAATGCTTTACAGCTATATAAGCCTTCTTTTAAGAAAACAATAGGTATGTAATGTTCCCGTTCTTTAAAAATGCCCATTATTGGAAATTTGTAGTAGATTTTAAAATAAAATTTTAAGATAGCAGTATATTAATAATAGTAGATTCAAGTCACAAGACCGATTACGCTCAGATTACCAATGATTCACTGTGTTAAATAGTAAGATGATTTTGTTTACTGTTAATAGAGCAGTTGAAGCATGTAGAAGTATGTGAAAAGTATAAATTTAGATAATTATAGAAGCTAACAATTATTCGCACTAATATTCTATCCGAAATTATATTCAGAGTATACCTATCATTGATTGTATAGTAACATCTCTAATAATATATTGTACTACTTTCCTTAGATCCTTTTTAAAAGAAAGATATAGTTTGGTTAAAAAATTCATCACTTTTAGATAACACGTTTCTTATCTGATTGAAGTTTGACTAAACTATTTATCATTCAGATAAGATGTGATTCATTAAATAGAGGAATCATTTCATATAAATGCAAGGAACGTCCTCAAATTATTAGATACCTAATATATTGAGAAATACATGACCAATTTTATTTTACATGAATTTATTTTCTTAATTAGAAGAATTTTCAATATAATCCATTTATAATTTTCAAAGACAACACAAGGGAATCACAACTTATTATGGAATACTCGTTTGCATTTGAGATCCTATTTTTTGCTATTGAATATATCTTAGATGCAGTCAATTAACCAACAACAAGAGCATGTGACATGGTATAAACTGTTTCCCAAGTCATGAATTAGAATTACCATTCATCGATACTATATATGTACATGCAAATAATGAAGTTAGAGATACTGTAACACTCTGTTGTTCTATTTGACTCTGTGATTTGCAATGTCATTATTTCTTATAATTTGAAATAAATATAGAAAAATACTTATCAAATTTTTGGAGCTTTTTGACTTGTCATTGTTTTTTTTATAGTACTTTCAACTTCACATGAATGATAAAGAAAGAAATTAGACAAAAATATATTTTATTCAAACTTCAAAAGCAGACGAAATTATGTCTCATTCTAGAATAATTTTTTTTCTGTAAAAATTTATGCCATTGGAGCATGTTGTATACGTGTTTGGCAGCCTTTGTGTGTCATATTTAAAAATTGTAATTATGACTGAATTTTATATTTTTTGCTAATTTTAATCTAAATTAATATCATTACAACTAACAATATTGATTTTTATCCAAGCACATTTGCTATGCATTTATTAGTGCTTTTACATAGCAAAAAAATAATATTTTACCATTCTTCTGCACAATCCACGGATAGTAAAAATTGTATTCCTATAAGGAAATAAAAGCTATCTTAAAACCATCCAAATATCGGTAATGAATATATATTTGGGTATGAAAAACATAAGTAGTATTGTAAAAATTGTGAAGATGACACGTTACTGAGTGTAGTTTGTGAAAATACTGTTTCGGTATAAGTGACCGCGATTGCATAAGCTGTGCTAAGAGACAAGATAGCATGACATACACTCAATTTCTGTGAATCTGCTTACATTGTACTCTCTGAATTTTTGATTAACCTTTGCTAAAAATCTTAATATTTTTGACATGAATGGAAAGTCAGACTAGAAAAGTCAGGTCATAAACTAAAATGAATCCTTGTATTATATTTAGAATGGAAGGAATGTAGATAAATTCGGCCTGCTGCATGACGATATAGTTCTATAAAAAGCCTTTATTTTTTCATTACTCTAAACTGCTTTCAATGAATTTTAAATCTTATTCCAGGTAGTATTAAAAAATGTTACATTGGTATATCAAGTTAATTATAACATATTTTGTTTTCTTTAATTTTTGTGTCACTCAAACCATTTAGTTAGCTTCAATCGAACAAAAATTCTTAAATAAAAAAACTAAAATATTAGATAATGAGGAGCTTTACGAAAGTACTTGGTTTTATAATATTCTTCAAGAAATATATAAATATATTTTCTAAAAATAATTTTATATTTATAAAATAAATTATTAAGATAATAATCTTTATACGTTATAGGATTTTACCTGACGCATTCAACAAATAATAAATTATGTCCCTGGATTAAAGTTTTAGATTAAAAGTGCTTATACTTAAGATTAATGAATTACTTTCGTAGAACTAATACGGTCCAGGGTTGGATGTTTGTGGATGACTTACAAATATTCGTGTAATATGATCGAGATGAGATTAATCGAAATCAAATAAAGGTTGTCGTTTATAAAATTTTAAATTTAAAAGCAGAACGTTGTAAAATTTATAGTTAAAGAATACATATATATTTGCCTATGAGAAATATAGATTCTAGTTTTTTTATGGACTTAATAAGCTTGTTATTTTATATAAAAGCAAAATATTTGGGTTGAATGTTAATATTAAATTAGCTTTTGATTCAATTGAGTAAAAAAGGATTAAAATCCTTAAAGTTTTATCCAATAATTTTTCAGGGGAGACGAGAGGATTGCATCACTAAGATTTTATCAAGAGATAAAATTTCTATTTATGCCTTACTTGCAGGTTTACTTCACAATATCGCCACACAATCCGAAATCTAAGATAGAGAATTTTTTCCTGCCTATAACAATCACTTATTTTAAGGTTGTGTTTCATATACCAAGAATCGTCTTTGGATTATCGGAGGAAGAAACTATATTTAAATATTATTTTAAAATTATATTAAATCTGAATAATTTTTTTTCAAAACACATTTATTAATCCAATACATAGCAGTTTACGACATTTAAACCTAATGTGTGTATTTTCATTTAGAACGAAAAAAAGTTGTTATTATCAAATTCAGTCTGATATTTTAATGAGTCATATGCCAAAAATTCTTCTACTTTAGAAATTCTGTAATGAGATATTTAATTTTCTTTATCTTTGTCAGCAAAAATAATCCAAATATTCTGAAAAACAATTTTTTTTAAAGCGCAGAACATTATAAAAATACTATATTTTTGTTTCTGCCAATAATTTAAAAACCAAATCAAGATAGATTCTACAATTCCTTTTTATGGCGTAAACTTACTATTTCGGAGAAAATTAAAGGAATTAAACTCAATATTTACTTTTCGTTGCAATAGCGTTTAAATATTTACTAAACATTTTAGTCAAAATATTAAGCTATATCTATTCCATATTAAAATAGGCATATCTCTGGATTGGATATTTGTTTTAATTACCATATTTCCTCATAAAGGGAAAACTCATGCATTAACTTGAGAAAAGAGAGCCACGAAACTAATCTTTTATTTGTTTCTTAATTATAAAAGTATAATAATAAAGATGCTAATTCTGTTGATTATAACTAGTACCTTAAAAAGTAACATACAGTTAAAATTTCCAGATATGTGGACTATATTATTACGAACAACTTCATCGTAGGTTGACGAATATTTGACGAAGGTAGGATTTATATTTCAATGATAAATTTCAAGGTGCTTTCTAAAGTATTGACCATGATTTTCTAGTTCTTCAGATGAGGACTGATTTTAAATTAACTATGTGTGTCGGAATCTTAAGATTCCTTCGTTGACAACTTTTATTCCTATACTTTTAGAACATTTTGATTTTAAAACAATGCCATTTAATTATATTAATATTACTATATAACTAATGTAATCTTCAGATACAAAATATACTTCTTGAGATATATGTGATTTTTTAAATATCTATTTAACATATTTTAACTCTTTATCTTAAATATTTTTAACTATGTTTAACGACAATGCTTGATACCGTAAGATTTTAGCTTAGTTCTTCGTCAGTATAACTCTCGTTGAATTTTGTGACAGTGAAAATAATCGCCAAAACTTATGTATACTACTAAAGTTGAAAGATAAAAATAGATTTTATAATAAACATTTAGTCTTTATTCTGCTTAGAAACTATTTCTTTTGTGGTACTTTGTCCATTAAACCATTATCAAAATGACCTTGGTTATCGCAACATACTTCGATCGTTATTATTGACAAGAACATTTTGACTTTAGCCTCAGAGAGTGGAAACGATATGCTATTTCGATCAAGGATTTTTTGTATCGTCATCGAAGTATATTAGGACTTTGATACGTGTTTTACACGTGTAACGCTATTAGAAATTCTGTTTGGATCTTTAATAAGTTAAAGACAAAGAATATTAAATTTGAAATTAATGTGAATGCATTTATGTAACCCTTATTTCATATTAAAAAAAAGGAGGTTTATAATCTTACATGTTAAAAATATAGGACTAAATCAAGATTATAGTAAGTACTATTAATCACAGATCAAGAGTTTTTTCAGTGATATGAATTTTGAGATACTGAAAATTTATATCACTCCAAATATTTGATATAAGTTTTCAGTAATTCAAAATTTATATAAAATATTTGGATTTGATTGCACAAATTAATTTGTTTAATAGAAGTTTATTTATATCTAAAAGTCAAATAACTTGCAGCAGGCTTTTATTTACCTTGCATGGTTCCACTAACAATCAAATATTTATAATAAAGGGAAAATGAATGTTGGATTTGCTTAGACAAAATTGAAACAATATTTCTTCTTCTTTTTGAGCTTGTCAGATATGTGGCACCTCTGCATTGTTGCATTTTGTACCATGCTCCAAGCCCAATTTTTTCCTAGTTCCATTGTCTTGGGTCACCTACTTTGTTTATAAAGTCTGATAGGCCCTCAATGGAGTTTAAGTGTGAAATAATATTTACTTTTTAAATTCTTTTAAAATTCTATAAATCTTGAGATTATTATGTACAAATGATAAATGCAAGGAAGTCTTATAATTGTGAGTTTTACTGGAATAAAATTATAAACACTTAATTGTTGTAACGATAGTTATTAAAAAAATAATGCAATCACTATTTAGCCTACTTTTTAGACTAAAAAAGAAAACAAATCGGTAATTTAAACTTCTAAATGTTTTCTATTACAATATTTATAAAATATTTAATCATAATAACAATAATCTGCATTTAATTTAATTTTCAAAATATATTCCATATTTATAAAAACATCAAATATATTTAATTTTAATTTATTTTATTAATATATTAATTTTATACCGAAGATTCATGCAAAGATATTTCATATTTTTCATTTTTTAATATTTTTCTTTCTTAATGAATAAGTAGTCGAGGGAATCGAAGAGCAGAAGACAGAGAATTCATAAAATATATATGTGATGAAATAATTTTTTTTTTCACAGTTGTTTTTAAATAACAGATGAAAAATACAATTCTCCCCTGAGTTGAATTACAGTTAATAGTACTTTGAAACTGGTTATTAAAAATGTTAATTTAAGCAGACATTACTTTTAATCTATTTATTAAATTATACAATATATTTATCATTCAATTGCGTTAAAATTATTTTTTCTTTATGTATATACAATGTAAGTCATTAAAACTTTTATCTTAAGAAAGTGTTACTTGAAATTCACACGACATGTAGAAGAGTTGCAGTATACAAATATTAGTTTGGGGAAAAAGTTATCCATTATTTTTTCGGTAGACGTCTGTAGTGATCGATATCTCGTGAGGTATCTATCAAACAATTTTAGATTTATGCTCATTGGAAAGGTGACATTTGACAATAAAATATCCTCTTGCGGTTTTTTGTTTGATTAATTCAGTTATGAGTACAAGGTTTTAAAAATAGAAGACAACAAACAGAAAATTCGATACATTTTAGTTTTTCTTTTATAATGGCGAAAATGCTAACCAGGTGGCTAAAATTGTGAAAAGTGTTTATCGTCCTATATATGACTGTAACAACCAGTTACGCACAATTTTGGTTTCGTCGATTCCGTTTGGGTATTTGGATACTAAAGATGCACCTCGCATGGGTACAACATCGTCGAGAATGTCTATAAAATATCAAAAATTATCAAACTTGACAGCATGTTAGCAGTCGTAGCTTCGCACAAGACCTAAAAATCTACATGAAAACTGTTTTAAACCTTTTTACAAAGCGAATCTGAAAGAAGTTACAAAAAGTTCACGTAAAAATAATGGATATCTTTTTCCCCAACCTAATATTTATCCTTCCTATCTGTTCTTGAAAAACAAGCAATTCCAACAATATATCTTAAATAAAAAATTTTAAGAGCAAATTTATCATACAAAAGTTGCATTTAAATGTTATTGCTTGATGAAAAGTAGTAATGTTATGTCGTGTGTAAAAAGGAGAAATATTTCCAATATTCGTTTTGGATTTTTATAGAGGTCGAACTGCAGTCGATCGAGATGGGGTTTTATATTATTGCAAAATTGCTGCTTGCATAGATCAAAATTCCATGATTGGTGGGTCTCAACACGTGATATCACAAATGGTGGATAAAACAGATTTGCGATTCGACTTTAGTGGGTCACATGATTTTAGTGGATAGTATAGCTACCTCACAAAAACCCTCATTCAAAAAATAGATTTGTTTTTAAGACAACAAGCTTTCAGAATTTATATAATTTCTCAGCATACCGTTGGGGATGCATCTTCATCTTTTCATATCCATAATATAATATTACATTTTGGGAGAGTTAAAATCCATTGTATTTAATTAATCTTTGAGTTCCATACAGCCATATAACGTCATTTTCAAAAGATAATATTTCACCAACATACGTATGTTGTTCAGATGAGATATCTAAAGCTAGACTCTCCTTATTAGTTATCATTAGAGACGGTAGCAGATCTCAATTTTTCACAATACATGGTTAAATAATAATGGAAACAGTTAAAGCAGTTGGGTATGAATACATTTGTTTGTCAGTAAAGGTGAGTTTAAATCAATGCATAGTCGGATTATAGCCAATATTACTAATAAATGTAACAGTAATGTGCTCTAAATTCTGTATTCCATGCAAGCGTATCTACTTGCAAGTCTAAGAATATCAGTTTTCTTTGACATTGTTTATGTTTGACAAACAAGAATCAATTATTTATTTTACTTTTTTTAGTAGCAGTTTTAATGGACGATAATATGAGTTTCGTATCTGTTTATTATTTCAAAAATAATATACAATCCAACGAATACCAAATATTTTGCTCAATATTTAAAAAAAATTTAGAACTCTTAGTTATTGAATACGTTAATTATAATTAACAAATAAAAATAATATATTTTTTCTTGAAAGATATTAAAAAAAGAACATATTTTCATGAAAGAGTGATATAAAATTAAAATGTATTTTTGAGGCGAACAACTGTCGCAAAGTCGCTAAACAAAAATATTTTTTTTGTTAATGTATAAATATTTAGTATAAATAATACGAATATTCAGTTTTCAGAATTTACATGTGAAAAAATAGAAATTAGGAAATAGTTTTAAGATTTAATTTTCATGCTTCAATTTGCTTAAAATTCAAAGACAGATTGATGCTATAAAACATAATTTTAAATCTATACATAGAAATGAATTCTTCCACTTTCATAAATTAAAAAATATATTATTAATTTAAGAAGGGGGGGGGTGACTGAGGTGATACATGACTGAATATTAGACGATTGTAGTCATATTTTAGTGAAACAGTACTATTAAAAATATTAGTGTTTACCTATAGACAAAAATAAATGGTAAAAGGCAAAATGTAAATTTTTTATATATATTTTGTGAAAAGTAAACTCCCTTGCTCCAGTTTAATAGGAATATTAAGCGCGTGCTTCTTTAATCGGTAAATATTGCTATCAGCAATACAATGATGCAGTTTGATGTAGTTGCATAATTTTTAAACCTCATATTAAAAGTGTTGAATTCTTGGTTATATAGTTATAAAAGCTAAAATCGTAGAGACTTTTTTAATAGTTAGATTACTGTATGTATATATTCTTATTTATAATTTTAGGAGAATTTAAAAATATTCTTAGAAAAAGTTTTCAAATAAAATTGATCGAAATCCATTGAAAAAGAATTAGCGCATTAATTTTCACTTATTATTAATTGAATGAAACAAAATTAACGTATACCTAAGCATATGAGAAATAAAATGTAACTGTTTTTTAAAATTTATTTAATTAATAAAATTTTATATTGAATTTAAATTAAAATGAAATCTAGAAGTACAAAAACTAAAATAAAAAAAGAAAAACATTATCAGTTTTTTTCAACATAGATGAATGCAAAATTTTAATGCTTGTAATAAATTTAAAAAATCCTTTCTATAATAATTGGGGCCTAAAACAGCGGAATTACGATCTTTAAATTGGAAAACCTCGCATTAAATCCCAATTATTGTTGAACTACATGAGTTGAATGTTGTGTTTCTATTTTCAGCTGATACTTTTGTCGGGATAGGTCCTTGATAGTTTTCCAAGTTCACTTGTGACGTGTAAATCAGGTCTAATATTCATGTAAAGTTTTTGGAAAAGCAAAATGTTCAGATGTTAGCTGATGCAGCTGTTCAAAATGTTAGCTGGATGCATGTTCAAATGGGTTACAATGATATTCGACTAAAAGTATATCCATGATGTTAAAGATGTCTATATTTTGATGTTTTTTACTTTTTGGGTATGTATATTTTTGTATGCGGATTTAATATATTTTAATGCATGAAACGAATGGAACGGAAATATCAAACTATTACTTTTTAGTTTACCATTAAGAATTTCCTATATATTTTTTAGATATTTTAAGCGTAAACATGCAGATCGAATTAGTGAATAATTCACGTATTTAATTTATTTCTCATTTATGTTTACGATCAACTTACAATTTGATGTTAACGCAGATGCATTATTTAGTATATGCAATAACACTGAGCATTATATGGTTGTTGGCACTTTGCGATAGTATATTAGATTTCCCGTAATTTGTGCATTTAATTCAAGTAATAATAAGAAAGAAACATTTCAAATCTACTTTAGGAAATAGAAAGAATAAAATTGAGAAAAAGTATTTAAATATATTATTAAGTATCTTTCTTAAACGAAAATTATAGAGAATTTGATTAGTTTTTTTCAAATGATTGTTTTAAACTTCTATAAATTTATTGTATTTATTTAAGAATAGAACATCACACAGATATTTAATGTCTTAAGTAGCACAGTATATCTAAATATAACGGTCATGTATATTCATCAGTAAGATCTCTTTTATAAGTCGAAACACTCGTCAATATTTTTTATTATTTAAAATCTCTTAGGTAAATTACATATTAATTTTTAAACACGAATTCCTTAAATTAGGTTTAAAGAGTGAAGCATTTTTTATTACTAAAAGTGACTAAAATTATTTTTTATATTTATAATTTATTTACTTAAAATAGCGGTAAAAAATTGTATTTGCATATTTTTGGTTGAAAAACATATATGTATTACAGTTAAGATTTGAAACATACTTTCGGCCAGTATCTTTGATTAAGAATATTTAAATTAGTTTGAAATGTTTCATTCCAAAATTTCGATTTCCTTTTTGCCATTTCTATAGAACTGAGTGTATGCTCAATTAATATCTCCGATTCAAAAAGATTTGGACAGTTGTTGAAGGTCCAAATATTCGTCTGTTTTTCCTACTTTGATTGCTTCTTTCAAAATCCTTTTTCTTACAGTAATTTTTATATAACATAGTTTTATTTGGCCAGTTATTTAAAAAATAGCATGTATAAGTAAAATATTTTTCAATATTTTACGTATACAGGGAAATTTTAACTTTAATACTTAAGAGAATTTGGAGAAAAACAAATTTATGTATCAGTTCACTTTACATTTAAAGCCAATACAATGGTTAAAAAGTGAGACAAAACTCTGTAACCATATAATTTAAAAGAAAGGACTAAATCCATAAGGCATAAAGTGTAGAAAATATTTCTTCTGAGTTCAAAAGAAAATTCCATTTCATTTTAATGATTTAGTTTCACATCTTAACTCAGCATGCTGCATATACAGGTGGTTAGCAAAATAATGGAAACACCTGTTAATAAAATTGCCATTTTTGAATGCGCTTCTTAATCATTGAAATATAATAATGGCTACCAGTTTTTTTATTTGTAGAAATGTATATATTATGATAAAATGTGATAACTTTATTGAAAGTGAATTTTATTTTATAGAAATTAAAATAACAGTTAAAAGTAATATTTGCTGACGAGAGTCAGTGACACAAATAAAGATACATTATGAGAATGAGCAATAATTTCTTTTCCTCAAGGGCAAAAATATGAAACACAATTTCCTTAACATCACTTCAAGATGAATAAGGTAATTCATAAAACAGAAGAAATATTTATTTTTGGTATAATGAATGTTATAACATGGACATTTAAAATGGTGATAGTGATTTCGTATTCGTTGCAGAAAGTGATGGATAAAAGACGTTGAATATTAATTACGATGAAACATTGAAAAGAATTCTTCTTCAAGGTCATCAAAGCTTGAAAAATATGGAAGAAGGAAATGTATTTGAAACTCGTTAGACCAAATATTATTTCGAAACAAGTTATTCGACTGCTTCTAATCATCTACAGTGTGGGAACGATGACTTCTTAAAATTAATACTTTCCTTGCAAATTTTTTGCATGTTTTCTTAACAGTCTGTTCGAGTTTATTAATTTGTTATTTATTTATGATTCTCAACAATGACTGACAGTAGAATTCATATATTTTTACAGTGACAGGATTAAATCATTCTAGTCAAAAAAGTGTTCACATGAACAGAACAGAACAAACAGGTCGGTCTCTCGTAATGTTTTAACTTATTATTAGTTTTTGTATAAGCTTTGTAAAATTATATTAATTTTATAACTAAGATGTATTGTTTTAGATAAAAATTTATATTCTCCTGCAAGTTTTATTTTTCTTATCTTGTTTTTATGATGATGCTATGTGTTAAAAATATTGCATTTCCATTTAGAAAATGTTTCACATAATTATTGAGTGTATGAATAATTAAACTTATCTTTATGAATGTTCGTACTCGCATTTTTTTTCGAATGAATACGTATACTAAATGAATAATAGTTTATAAAATCTTAAGTATAGAACATTTTTTATGGTTTTTTCTATATAAAGGTAAACTAATATTAATTTTGTTTATTTCAAATGATTTTCTTTTGATTTTATTCCTTTAAAATTTTCACTCAATTTTGACACTAAAATATTTTTATTAATAAACCATTCAATTTTGGATACATTAAAAATTGTTACAACTGATTGTTATTGTGAAGAGTTTAAATAAATTTATATAATTTAAATAAAGAAATTGATATTTTATTAAAGATCGATATTAAAGTATGTGACATACATATTTCTTGAAATTCTTATAAAACCTATCTAAATATAAATATTAAATTTTAAAATACGAATACAAAATTGTTCAAAATATAATCTAATTTTTATTGCAATAATAACTAAATGCATTAAGTTTTCTATATTTATTCCAGAAAATTCTCCACTTATATTGGGGGGGGGGAAACTAACAAAAACAATTGGAGTAAAATGCAAGATGGTTGATGCTATTTTGCGTTAAAAATTAAAATGTTGTTTTAATAAATAAATTTTACATGTATATATTTTAACTCATTCATTCTGATGGATTTTATTGTTATTTTATAAATATTATTTCATACTTTTAGCCGTAGGCTTACTTATTAAAGTTTCTTGAAGTTTGTTTAATTTAAAATATAGCAATACTAAATGGTATTAAGGCGATGGAAACAAATCATACATATTGTTATTTTTTAATTTTTTTTTTATTTGTTAAACTGCTATTACTAGTTTGAATTAAGTAAAATTTAAAAATAATATAATCCACTTTTTATAATTATTTAACTTGATATGATGAATGTAAGAAGTAATACGCTCAAAGGGTTATAAACAAAAATAAAATGAGACACATTATAGTCTGATTGATAAATCGTCTTATGATGAAAAAACAAAATGAATAAAAAATCTTTTCTTTGGTGGGAGTCATTGCCATATAGTTAATCAGCTTGTTTAAATCCTTTTTGTGCGATATATATATATATATATATATATATATATATATATATATATATATATATATATATATATATATATATATATATATATATATATATATATATATATATATATATATATATATATATATATATATATACAAGTAATGTTGTTCTTTGATAACAATTATGTGTATTATTTCGTGACATTTTAAAATGAAAAAGTAATATTATATAGTAAATAAAACTGACTTCATAAATAAAATATATTTATTGAAATTTAAGTTTAAATTATCAAATTATTTTCTACATTGCTTATACTTTTTTATATCAAAAGGATATATGCAAATCGAGTTAGTTTAAATAATAGAAAATTCTGGAATGCACTATCTAAAGATTCAAATTATTTTTACAATAATGGAGTTTCGATGTATTATTAGGGAAATATATAGAAACTTTTGTTATCAGGGATTGTTCGTACATTTTCGTCAGTATTTTCTTTTATTCTTGCATATTTTTAACGGGAAATTATGGTATATATTACACTTCTGTTGTAAGGTAACTGCTAAATGATTCGCTATATTGTTTACATATTCAAAGATAAAACCATGTAAAATGAAATTTGTTGCACAATAAAATCATTAGAAATCAATGAATATAAAATTTGTGAAAGTATAAAAATATACTTACCTTATTTTCGTTTAAAATAGCAGTTAAATGAAGTTTATTAAGAATGTATTTCAATTAAATGCTATTTTATAAAAAAAAATTAAATTCATATCTATAATGAGTAATCTAATCATTATAGATATGATTAAATGAAAATCTAATAATCATTAATCTAATAACATAAATATGGAAAAAAAATTAATATATTTTGCTTGGCAAAAAATTATTAAAATAATGTAAATTTAATTAAAAATTAAAAAATTAATTAGTTTAAATATATACTACTTTAAATACAGAAAGATTTTATTCTTCATTCTTGTAGAATGTATAATTACTATTATTTAAAAAAAAAAGTTGCTAAGGATAGTTGAAATTTATTTAGTTCCACATAAGAATATATTAAATGCATAAATTCTTGACAAAATACTTCTGAAAAAATATTCGAGAATTCTACGTTTCCTGAAATATTATTCTCATTCATATTTCATAAGCAAAATAAAAACAAAAAACATAAAATGCAAGTTAGATGTAAAAGTATTTATTGCCATAAACGTTGAAGAAAAAAAATTAATTTTAAAAAATAAAAACAAATTTATATTTTTTACTAAAGATTTTTATGATTTACATTCTGATATTCGTTACGAAGGAATTGCTTTGAAAACGTTTTTTCAAAAATCATGATTTAAAGGAAATCTAAATAAAATTAAAGGCAATGATTTTTAGAATATTACTGAGTTTCTAATGTAGTGTTTTAACATTCAAAAATATTTTGTACGAAAAAAGACTTCAATATTATATACATACAAAATTAATTATAATAAAACAATTTTGCAAGAAATAAAGCAACTGTTATTGCAATTATTAACATTTGTTACCGTCTTTTATTTTTATTCTGTAGGTTTTATGATTTTGTTTTACTTAAAATTTACTTAAAATGAAGAAAGAACACTAAATAATAGTAACAAAACATTTGTTCCAACATATGTACATAATTTGTTCGAATTTCACAATATTTTTAATAATGGCAGTTAAATACATATAGATGCCTATTTCTCTATGTAAATTGACAGCCATCTGTGTTTTCTTTTCCCACCTGTAACAAGAGAAGATACTCAGCAAAATGATTTTACTTAAAAACTGAATGAACATTTCTTTTTTTATGAAAGCTACTCATGATAAAATTAGGTTAAAAAACTACTTTTTTTTTTTTTTTTTTTTTTTTTATCTATCGGGTATTTTTTTTTTGTTTTATAGTTCACATTGATTACAATGTATGTCAAACTTGCACCAGAAAAACTAGGTTAAGGTAAAAATAGTTTCATAATTTCTAAAGTATTTCATCTATGAATAATGACCTAATTACACAACATTTTTAAAATGTTGTGTTCGAACATGTATGGTAACAAGTGTAGATATTTCGTATTTGTTTTTATATGGCAAAACGAATTATTACAATATCAATGTAAACATGAAAGAAATATCACTTTTTTTAAGAATTCTATATGAGTTTAATTTTTTATTTAATGAAAACTTTTCACTCATGAAAGTTATTAAAAATGATTAAATAGTGTATCTGATTATTTCCTACCTTCTTTATAATCGAATAATTGCTGTTATTTCCATGTGCTGTATGTGATATTTCTGATATTAATCAAAAAAGAAAGAGTAATTTATAAATTTATTTTTATTATAATCTTTAATCTAATATGTTAATTATGTTAGTATAATATGTTAAGAGTTACAATCTCCTTTCAGTTTCATATAATTTATAAGTCACAAATAAATTTCTTCTTCATGGAATTTTATAGAATATATTTAAGACAAAATTATAAATGTTTTGCTCATAAACTTTCTACCTTTTGGTTGATCCACGTCATTTCGGTTGGACAACTAATCCTTGTAATGTATTTATTTATTACCTGATGGAAAATTATAAAAATGTTCTTCTAAAGCAAACTCTACATTTGGCTTAACTCTCAGTATTCTAAATGGAAAAGATTTATTTACCTTGATGCTGTATAAATATTTTTGATATATGTTATACAACATTTATTTTGGTACATGGGTATATCTAGTTGGAAAACTATTTTTACAGTAAGTTAATATTCAAATAAAATGTAGTTTGAGTAAGAAAATATTATAACGTGTTGCATAATTTTAAAGGTAATTATATGGGAACAAAAGTTTCTTAAAGTATCACTATCTTGTTACCAGTTTTACCACCTTGTTTTTTACAACAGTCAGAATGTAATGTTGTAATAATGTTTGATATGTTTAGTTAATGATTCACTTGATGAGATGTTTTATTCTACTAGATATTTAGGAAGATGGTAGCCTCTACACGGATGTATCATCTTTCATAATTCTTTGAATAGCTAGTTATTTCTTATCAATATGGATTTGTAGCAATGGTCAGATTTTTAAGTCATTCCTATAACCTACTAATGCACCAATTCGAAAAAGGACATCGTTTTCAGGAAAAAACGTTCTACATCGATGAACCAAAGGTCAGGATTAGAACTGTAATAGCTATTGTGGATGATAACATTATTGCCTGCGTCAAATGCGAAATCGATTGCCTCTCAATATTCTTTTCAATATCAAAATCTATTAATTAAACGTTTATTAAATGTATAAAATTTTTTTAAACTTTATCGATTTTGATTCCTTCATATTGTACACATGAGCCGCTTATTTTGAAAGTGGCCTAACTGCATTTTTCAATTTTTTCCGGTTACCATAGCTACATGTGCAACTTCATGTTATTTATCAATAGATCATATTTAAGGCAGCTGATATTCCGAGCAAATTCGATAATTCTTGACACATAAGTTTTCAGACTCAGTTAATTGAACTGCGTAGTTTGAAAGTGGCCTAACTCTATTTATACTTAAATCAAAATATTTACTATTGATAAAGTCCGAAAACAGAGATGAAAATAATTAATGAAGGTAACTTGAGATGAAGGTATTCCATGTTGACAACCTCAGTAGCATATTACAAATGCAATATGTATGTTCTAAATTTGGGTATTTACAATTTTCATAACTTACTAGTACATTTGAGATGAAACTATTGCATTCATAAGTGCTCAAGAAATTGTTTCATGTATCCTTGAACATGTTAAAAATTTAAGAAATGAAAGACACATTATAGCTGACAGTGGCATGTGCGCCGGGCAAAATAAAAAACATTGAAACAGCTTTAATATGGTCAAAAATTACCCAAACTTTAGAAAATAAAGTGGGAATCGTAGATCGCAAATTTTTATTATATTAGGACATTCGTTCTTATCAAATAATAGAGATTTTAGCGTGGTAGAAATGTCATTAAAAATAATTTACTATTCATTCCCCAAGATTATTAAAAGATAATTAAAAAGTGTCAGAAAGGTAATAATTTTATTGTAAATGAAATGAAACAAGAAGATTTTGTGTCATCAAAATTATTCGAAGGCGCAATTCTTAAAACGTTACAGAATTCTGATGAAGAACCAATAAAAGTTAAAAATATGTGGAAATGCGTTTTGTCAGAAATTAACCATATAAAATTTTCTTTAACACGTCAATGTGAATGAGAATGAAAACCTTAAAGTCCAGAATTTATTATCACGTCGGGGTAGACCAAGAAAGTTCGAGAATATCGTATTGATACCGCTGTATAAAAATATCAGATAAATTAAAGTTCAGGGACATAATTAACTTATTACGATATATTCCACCAAAAACATCACGATTTCTTCAAATCCCTTTCTATTTTTGTACGTTATGCAGTTAAAAAATGTTTTGAATCGCATAAATTATGTTTCCGAAGTGTTTTAAAGATATGTAAAATAAATTCAGTTTTGTTTTTTTCAATTTGAAGTATCTTAAATTATGTTGAATGGCACCTTCAAATTTTATGATGGATCTGGTTGTTAATTTTGAAAGCAGCGTAACACTATTTTTGATAAAAAAAATGCATATTATTAACTTAATAGTTGCCACCGTTTTAATAAGAATTCTAAATCTAACAACCTTAAATACACTTAAGCAGTATGACTCATTAATATCCTATATATACATATATTTTAAATTCCTTGAGACGCAAACCCTTAAATATCTCTATTTAAAGATAAATGAACTTAGGCCAGATTCAAAGTAAACGGCTTACATATAATATTTATTGAGCAAGATGCTTAATAATAAATCATTATATCGTATGATATTATAAGTAACAATACAATTTAAAAAATTCATAATCTATT
>JAPDSC010152321.1:81287-97213 GCA_026290005.1 Latrodectus geometricus
AATGAGGCAATTTACAAAATGTGAAAGTTCAAATTAGATATAAGCATAAATAAAACATCTATTAATTAAGGATTTTAATTTTCAATCGGGTAATTTCTAAGTATATAGAAATTGAAAAGCAATTTATTTTTACAGGCAATTATTAAAACATTTAAAAAATTTGATTTCCTTTGTAAAAATTTTAGAAATTATAGTTGTTAATTAAAAAATATTTGTTGTGTACACACATTGAGACTCAGTGGTTTTTTTCTTTTTCGTTTTGAAATTTCATTTAAAATTAATCACAGAAAATTATATTGCTTTACAGTATCTATATTTAATTTCATAATGGAGTCTGTTGAGTAGTTGAAAATATGTTGATGAACTATTTTTGCTTATATCAATGAATTGTTTTCAGTTAAAACATTCAATGTATTTTAGCTATAATTTGAAACAAGCATGAGTAACGAATGATGTATAACAAAATGTTTTTGTATATTTTTTCATAATTTTTTTTTGGGATACTAATGTAGGTAAAAAATATTTCATTTTAGAATGTGACGTATAACTTAGAAATTTGAAATTTCATGAAATTTAAGATATCTTTTGAGAGTAAACAAAACCGCGTAAACACGAATCTTTGCGAAATTATCAGGAACTGTCGCATTATCTGTTTAGTACTTCAGACCGTAGCGAATATTCTATTTCGAATCTAAGGTCCACACAAAAAGGTTCTTTACACCGGAGTTTTATCAGCTTTGAACTTCTACCGATGAATTCGGAAAACACCATCGCACATAAAAAGAACGCTGGCGTGTCAACATTTGCCTCATTTATCCAATGTGCGTTGTGTGCGGTGTAAAAGCTTTTCTCTCGTGGATGTTAGCAGTGACAGTTAATAGAAATCGTCTGATTTCGTTTCGCCCGCATTGAAGTGAATTCAATAATTGTTCGAATGAGCAGGAGTGAGAGAGAAAAGTAGATCATAAAGTTAGGACAGGAGGCATTTGGTAAAAATAAGATTTTATTTATATTTTACCACCTGTGCTTTTACCTGTACTTGGGCCGATCGGAGGTAAGTCTTAAGAAATATGAGGCCTAGATACGGAAGTCCAGAAGATTGTGGAGAAAGAACTCCTATTATAGGAAGAAGGGAATCTTCCTGCTCAGGTGAGTCTTGCTAAAATATAACTTTAATTATTTAATTCAATTTTATGTTTTCATTAATTATGAAGAAATATTTGATCACATTTATTCACGTTTCCATTGATATTCAAAATATAAATATAAGTTATTATATTTCATTTGATATTAATATTTTTACAGTTAATTGTTATTATTTCTATAAAATTACAACAAAAATAAGCGTATTGAAACGAAAAGCTTTAAAAGAAACTTGTAGAAAATATCGTCTTGAGGAGAATATATCGAGTTGATTAAGACTTTAGAATCTTCAATTTTATCTCTTAAAAATACAAATGTTAATATATTTTTCAGAAATTAAGTTTAAAGATTAATGTCTATATTAAACAATAATGTATTATTTTGAGAGTAAAGGATTTTAAACTTATGCATATATAAAAATGTATATATTAGTAATTTTCTCAAACTAATTTAAGAAAAAGTAAAAATAATTATAAATGTTCATCTGAACTTTTTAATTTAAAGAGGAATATATTCTATGGTAAATTATGCTTAAAAAATTCATTTCGTTTTTTTCATCTAAGAAACTTTAAACTAAAAATTTATTTTTTACTTAAAGTAATGAAAAGTTATTTGATAAATTTGAAAATAAACGTAATATAGTTGTAGGTATAAATATGAATTCAGTGTCGCTTTATGAAACAAAATTATGAATGTAAAATATGAAAAATATTTAATGTATTTATTTAATTTTATTTCAAAATATACTGAAAACCAAATTTGCTTCTATTTGCTATAATTCAATTTGTTACAAGCAGAACAAGTAATTTATACATAAAAGCAACTATTTATAAAATTTAAAATTTCTACAAAGTTATTTATAAATGAAACTTTTAAGAAATAATTACATTTACGAATATTTGCAAAAGAAGTTGTATTAAACAATATATTTTGATTAAAAAAAGTTTACAACTAAATTAAAATCTTCATATATTATTAATGTGTGATACAAACGTTTTCAATATGTGAAATTGTACATTGTTGCAAATGTATATATAATATGTTTTCTGAATAAATTTATTAAAACGCAATTTTTGATTAAATTTTAGATGAGGAAGAATTAAATATCTATACAGGTAAATTTTTATTGAAATGTTAACTTTTAAGCATAAATAAATTTTTATTCTCTGAGTTAATTGTAATTTTGATAAATGGAAAAAATACTATAAATAATGAAAACATTTTTATAAATTTTATAGAAATCATTTTTTAAAAATTCTTATTTTTAGTTAAGTTTACACTAAATGTAGAAAATAATTTCATATTGCGTTATGCTGAAAATAACTAAATGACAAAGGTTTTATAAATTTATTTTGTGATTTGTTTTTTTAATTTTCTAATTGTATCTTACTTAGTTCATATTTTTTTTAACATTACGTACTTTCTCAGAAAGAGTATCAATTTTTTAGCGCCAACTATAATTACATCACAATTTATTATCATACGATAATTTTATCAGCGTTAAAAAAGTGATGAGAGGGAAAAATCATTGTTATGGAAAAGTTTTTACAGATACATAAATTTTGTAACCATGGTAACTATTGAACGCTAATTCCGCTGACAAAAACTTCGAAAACAAATGTTTTTGTTATTTTCAAAAAGTTATAAAAGAGATTCAGTGTACGTAGGAAATATGTATTTCCGTTTATAATTATTGATCACTTCAAATTTAAAATTTTCAAACTGTTGAACTTAAATTATTAGTTTGGATATATCTTTTAAGATATTAATATAGTCATAGTTTTAAACATATAAGTATGTATTTAAAACGATGATTAAAATTTTTATTCGGTTTATCAAAATCCTAATTATTAATGCAAATATTAGCTTCACTTTTCTTTAATGAGTAATTGATATTTTCACAATAGGTTTTTTTACGAAGATTTAAATGTTGATCAATAAAATAATATAAAAGTTACAATGTCACAGAAAATTAAACTGACCTATATAAATAAATAAATAACTATAGAAATAAAATAAAAAAATTAATAGTATTAAAGCATATGATTTTTGATTATAGAAAATATTAAACGTATTGTTTTGTAATTTTAGATTACCTGGCTGAATTTTCAGCAATTTTTTTAAAATGCTTAAGAAAAGTGAATTTAGTATTCTTGTATAGAATGTATATATTACTTATTTTTTTGGTTACATTGAGCATGTGGTTTATTTAGTGTTTTTTTAAAATATAATCAATAAATATATGTATAAAGGGGTTTAATTACAAATGATGTAAAATTACAGAGAAAACTATGAAGTTATTCAATAAAAAGAAGTGATAAGAGTTTGATAAAGTAGTGAAAAAAAAAAGTAATAAGTAAACATGACAATTGCTAAAATAAGTCAATAAATGTGTATTTTTAAAGATTTCAATTTTGAGAAAAAATCCTGTATGACCCTTAATTTCTATGCAACATATTGCTTAATATGTTCCATTTCGTACTAAGTATAGTAAATTTCTTAAAGACTTGCATCTGCTAATAAATAGAAATCTTCCTAGAGTTAAGACATTTCGTGAGTTAAAATGTATCTGTGACGAAGCATGTGATGTACGTCACAGATCACAGATTTTGCTTCATTTTTATGTCATATAAATTTAATTTTTTAACGATAGCGAAGACTTTAATCTATGCTAATATTTTACACAGTTTTGGGAAATGAATACTGATCCTGTTTAACTAACATGTACAAGTACGAGTCAAAATAATAATTTTCAATTTGATGTGATCCAAACCTATTCGTTTTTACAATCACAGAAAGGTTGTTTTAATTAAAAACCACCTCATTTTGAAACCTTTTAAGCTGTGCATATTTTAGTTATTTTCCCCTGTTTCATGATGTTTCTGATTTCATGTCAGTTATAATTTACATAGGTTAGGATTAACTTTCTCACCTTATAATTTTAAATACGAGTTCTGTAATTGTAGTTAAAATAATATGCATGCTATTTTCTTCAATTGTGCTTTGATGTCATATGACAGACAGTTTAATATGTGGAAAATGCTGTAAGGATTTCTTCAATCATCTACTGTATACTAGCCATCTAGAAGTACTTTAGATAGTGGGTTGTATTTAAATGTTAAACCGAAAAAAACAGCCCAAGCACATTGACAGATCTTGACAGATGTGTATGCAAAAGTGCACCACCCCTCTGTTGTTCAACTGTGTATGAGTTCGAATTCAAGAATTCAATTCACTCCGAAGAGTGTGATACAACCTTGGACCACTATATGCCTTCTCAATCGTGCTTAATTTTGCTCTGTGGAAAACTTATAGCTCATTCTATCCTTTCAGCATGATGGCTCCCTTTACTACAACTCTAGAGCAAACGTAACTTTCTCTGGTCGTGATGTTACTGGGTTGATGCAGAATTCTGACTTCTCTTCAAACCATCTATTGTTGAGAATCACTCGTTGCATTGAAACAAAACACATCCGTAAATAGAATAAGACTCCGTTGATTAGATGTCGAGTTTCTGTGCTGCTTGTGCCACTCTGTATGGAAGCTCCGATGGCTTTCATTTTGATGCCCTTTCATTTGATGTAGCATTACGGGTTAAAGACCATCTTTTTGAAGGTGTCTGAACAATGCAAACTTCCACACTTGTCGTCTCATTGCTATGCACATTTGCTGAGCAATGCGCTTGTTGGCTATTTTAAGGTTCTTTTCTTCTGCAGAACGATGTATCGATCATACACTGCAGTTCCTTTCCTTAAGTGGCCGTCACCAATCTTCCTAACAGCTTTTAAAAAGCTTTCCAAGCACGCAAAACGACACTTTTATTGATTCCCAACTCTTTAGATACACCGATTACGATACGTCCTCCTCCAAATTTCTGATCATTCTTCTGTATGTGAAGTCGTCTAGGTAATTTTTTCTAACTATATTTGCTGAAAGAACTCACTTGCACTTACAGTGAATGTTTAATTGCGTCTCTGTCCTTTCTTTTATCGTTTTGTTCTTACGCATGCCGACCACCCTCGTTTTTCTTACGTCCATGTTACTTATGATGTTTTGTTCCTGACATTTGCATACGCATGACTTTTCTAATGAATTGCATTTTCAGTGTACTGATCGTAAAAATACTTTTCCTGCAATTTCATGGTTACCTACTTAAAATTTGCATTGCTGTTTAAGTTTCACACTCCATTATAGTTTTAAGTAAAGTCAAAAGTTAGAATATTATAGTTTAATAAGTTTGTCTATTAACTTAAGTATCTATGTTTATAAGAAATCCTAGCTTCAAGAATGTTATAGAAAAAATGGTATTGTTTTAGAAAATAACTTCATATCTGAATTACATGAATTAATGAAATTTACATAAATGTTTCAAAAGACTTTTATTTAAAATATGTTTATATATATTGAATGAAAATCTTAACAAATGTCCTAATTTTATTGTTATATTTTAGTGTTATTATTGTATTAACTATATTATGTATGAATTTCTTTACAGCAAAAATTATCAAAAAAGAAACAGGTATTTCTTTTAATTTTTACAAATTTGAAAAAGTTGAATTAATATGAGTTTAAAAGCTTAACATTTTTATATACATTTATATTAAATAATATTTATATTGTACACCTGTATTTAAAATGAACTGCTTCGTACACTTTGGAACTGCAAGCAGTAAGGATTTTTGCTTTCTTTAGTATGTTTTGCATGCACCAATATTTTGCAGTAAAACTATAAAAGCATTTAATTTTATCAAAAATACTGAATTTATTAAAAATAAAGTTTACTCTGGAATTTTTGAAATGTATATAAACGCGAAAAGTGGCAAAAAAATTAACAGTTAAATTTGAAAATATGAACTACTTTATTGATTATACAAATTATTTAATGTGGAATAAGTTTTAATCAAAAGAAATAATGAAATTTAATACTAGAATATAATTCTTCTAATATATCATATGATTTTAAAAAGGAATTAAATAAAAAATAATACCGTCAACTTCTGTAATTAGTATTTGAAAATAAAAGTACATCGTATGTTGCTGTATTCAGATGAGTCCGAAAAATTCAAAAGGGTGGCAATTATGAAGAACACACAAAAAAGTTATCAATATTTTTCCCACATATTGCGTCTGCCATGTTAATCGATGATATCAGCTGTATCGATCAACGTAACATTAGATTCACTGTTACGCATAAAATTATTCATCAAGATATGCATGTGAAAAAAAAATATGGTGTTGCGTTTCCCTATTGATTTCCAAATAACAAATCGTGTTAGAGTCAGTAAGGAAATCTTTAGTGAAAGATGATGACTACCTCATTATTTCTGAAATCGCAACTGGTGATTAAATGTAGATACTATTTTTTTGTGTTCCAACATATCAAAAAAGTAAAACAATGGAATTTGAAAGTGATTAAACATCCGCAATGGTAAAAAGAGCACATGCTGTGAAAAAAATTGACTGGTCAAAGACTTCTAATTGGAAGGCTGAAGAAGTTCACAGCTAACTGGTACACTACTAAAAAATGTCTTTCAGAAATTCTATAAGTAATGAATGCTAAGAGGCTTATAATAATGAAAATGTACCTCCATAAACAAGTTTGATGTATGAGTTTCTTGAAAAGAAAGACTACAAAAGGATGGAACTTGTCTGATCTAGTTATTTTTAAATTTTGACTGTTTTAATTAAAAATACGCATGTTTTGGCAGTTAAATTGCGCTTTAGATTTCCTACTTCGCCAACTCGCGAATTTGAAGCGCTTTTTCGTCCATCCTCCTTAATTACTCTTTTGTTTTAGCCTTTTCATCGGTCACTAATTAAGTTTCACATTGAAATAGCGGTAGAATTTTCGCCATGACATCGGCGATTTTGAAAACGCGCCAAGTAGGGGACCTAAAGCACATTTTCACCCTTTGGGCTGTTTTTAAATAAAAAACGTAGATATGGTTTTCCAATGATGAGATTGATGGGTTGAGGCTGTAAATGCATTTATTTTACTTGTTTCGAGAATCATTGACATTGAAGTAATTAATATTAGGTAAATTGTGTACATGAAAGAATTAATACTGTAGGAGATTACTTAAAATTCCTAAAATTTCCTAAACATAACTTTAAAATATTATTGTATCTAAAAAGCTTTAGCGTAATCTTTGTAAATGAATTAATTTTACATTATTACTGGCTGATTACAAAATTTTTTAAGAGTGCAACTTTATCTCAAATTTAAAATTTATTGAAAACCATAGAAAAAGATTTCCTGGTAAACTCTTATATTACAATCATAAATATCATAGAGAATCATTTTACATAGGTAATTAAGTTCAAGAAAAGCGGATTTGGTTTTTGTACAAATTTTAATTATAAATTAATAGCCTTATCTAACTGATAAGATTCCCGATTATATTTTTCTTTACTGTAAATCACAATGATTTTTAAAAGATGTTTTCATAGTTTATAAGTGATTATTTGTTAATAATATTTCTGAAACTCTTTTCATGAACTATTTCACGTACTTTTTAACTTAGAATTTGCAAAGTACAAAAACAAATTCATTAAATCCAATGACATGAAGATTAATTTGATTGTAGAAACAAATTTTAAGTTAATTATAATTAATGGAATTTTTAATTGACTTTTCATTTGAGATAAAAAACAATGCTTTTTATAAGCGTCATTTAAGATCAATAAAAAAATTATATATAATAAAAAGTTTTCATTAAAGTATTTTCACAAAATATTTTAATTAACAATGATTTTTGATAACAATTCACTAACGTTAATTTTTTAATTCACTAACGGTATATAAGAGATTCAACTCTTGAAATATGGTTAAGTTATTCATGCCGTGTTCCAAAAGCTCATCAAAAGTGTTTCCAACTAATCGCACAAATAAATGTTCTTAATTTCCCCTGATTTACATTTTACCTTTATGTGATAATATTTTAAAAGTTCCAAGATCTAAGAACTTGAAAGTTTGCTTTGAAAATTGCTAAGTTTTCTAATTAAATTCATAGAAAAAGTCCAAAAGGTTAATTTCTCTTGACATAGTTAACTCTAACATGGCATCACGAAAAACAGGCTACATAAGTACAAAGTCTCTCGAACGCAATAATGTTTCGAAAATAATAGAAATATTGTATGTAAAATATTAGCTCTTTTCCCTTGTTAATAACATACATATATATTTGAAATAATAAAATTAAACAATGAAATATAAAAACGTTGCATACTAGTTGTGTTCATTGATGATGATTAAGGAGTTCTTATGTATTACCAAGTATTTAATTTTTACTTATGTTTAATTTAAATTAAAATATTTTAAATAGTAAATTTAGATTACAAATTTAATAGTTTCTTAATATATATGAGGTTATATTTAGTATTTTGTGGGCATTCTAATTTAAGAATGATTCAAATTTTCAATGTAATGAAATATACTGCAGTTTTAATGATATTTTATACATGTTCAGATACTTATTTCAATTTTGTTTGTATCCTGAAAAATGTATTTTTAATGTACTTTTGCTTTCATTTAAACAAAAGGACCAAAATTTATGAACTATAAATAGGCGGTGTCAATGTGCCTACATCCTAGACTATTAATCCTAGACATCTAAGACTATTTTTTCCTATTGATAATTCTGATAAATCTATTATTCTATATATTTACTATTTAGATTTAGAATATTTCAGAATAAATTTCTGGAATATTTGATATATATATATTTCTAATATAATACTTAAGAGTATTTAAACGGCATAATTAAGTTTTTATAAATAAGCCAATTTGTTCCATATTCCTTATTTATGGTTCTAAATTTAACTTTATTATTTTTATTATTTTAGGTGTACGGTCAGTTCGTTATTGGTTCACTCTCCAATCATGTTTAGGCATCGTACTTGTTTATGCAATGAGGGTAAACCTCAGTGTTGCTTTGGTTGCCATGGTGATCGAGCCTCATCTCCCGGCTGATCATACGGACTCATCAGTTGCCTGTTCTAATCTTATTCCACTTGATCGTTATTTCAATTCATCACTGCAAGTTGCACCAAGAGTAAATTATGCTAAATCTGCTTTTAAAAATATGTCATTAAATAATTGTCAAAAATTAAATATATTCTTTAATATAGCCAATGAAAAATGTTTTTAAATGAAGAAAATTATAAGATCAATACTTAAATAATTTGTACGTGTCATTATGTCATGTGCTTTTATTTTGTAATTTCATATTTTAGATGCCTTAATGTTTTTATATTATAGATAATAATTAAATTAGTAGCAAAAATAATAGTTCTACAGGAATATTAAAAGTTTAAGGTATTTTACATCATTATTGTTTAAAAGACTTTTAATTGCTATTTCCCGAATTATTTATGTATTATTATGTTTGTTACTAACACAGATAAATATATTTATCATCCTGAAATATACTTAATACATCAACTATTCATTTGAACTTATAAAATTTTTCAAGCGATGGAAATCAAGGATTAAAATTTAAAGAATAGATTTTACTTCAAAGTTATTTATTTGAAGCTCTTTCATGCTTCTTGAAGTTGATATGGAGTCTTTCTTTTACTAGACGAGGGCACGATAATTCTTTGAGATACAAATTGTTTTAAGTATGCTAAACAGACCTAAAACTCATGTCTAATTTCAAAAGACTATTTTTATTTCCAATTACTTTTTTATTTACGGTTGCCATAATTGAAAAGTATTGATTTTTATTAACTAATAAGATTGAAGCACATTTTAAAATTAAATTCATTGAAGAAGCATTAAAAAATGGTAGGATCCTAGCTGAGCTCACATCCTTGGCGCGAGTTTGGCGATAAACTTCGCTCGTCTTGGTAATCCTTTGATAATCTAGATATGATAAACCTAACTATTTCTGGAATTCTTATTTCGCCATTTTGTCCGGCCTTGGCTCTTTCTTTCAGTTTGTCACCAAGGCTGTGGGCACTCCTAAGATTTAACTTCAAAAATATATTTAAAACGTATACTGTTTGATATTAAATTTACATTGACTTTAAATAAATTATACATATTGATGTGAATAATTCTTTCGATATTTACCTTAAAATTTTATCTATAGATTTATGATAGAATTTTTAAGCTTATTTTTAAGCCAAAAGATATGTAATTTGCTTGAAAAATACATGTTTTTTACCTGAAAAATTTCTTTTCTAGAAAGGAGAATTTCACTGGTCCATTTCTACCCAATCTTTGATTCTGGGAGCATTCTTTTACGGATATGTTGTCACTCAGATACCCGGAGGTATTTTGGCTCAAAAACTTGGTGGTAAATGGCTTTTTGGTTGTGGAGTATTAGTGACAGCTGTCTTCACATTGTTAACACCTCTTGCTGCTGAATGGGATTATAAGGCTCTCATAGCAGTTCGAATAGTTGAAGGTCTAGCTGAGGTAAGAATTGATTTATAGTAGAATAAGCATTATATATATACATTGGAAATTCTAAATTTAAATTTCTACTTTTTGTAGCAAAAAATATTTTATCTTTTGAAAATATATATTATTATATACATAAATTTCCTGTATTTTTTCTTTAAAATATTTTTATTCCATTCATTTATTATTATTAAAAATATTTAGAATTGAATGAATTGTTTTTAATGATTTAATCAATTTAATCTTTAAAAATAATTTCATTATGTAACTATTGTTACAATACTATATACAGTACTGTATGAATTAATTTTCACAAACACAAAAATTTCATAGATGTTGTTTAATTAGTATAAGTTAACTTACATGTATGGTATAGCAATCTAATACGAAATATGTGCTCCTCTAACTTGAATGATATCCTGTGCACTAAATTAGAGAACAAATGTTTGATCTCTTCATCACAATCATAACATCCTCAATCATTGCTTCCTTTGTTGAGCAGTCCATTTTACTTACTCGTCTCTTTACAATGCTCCACAAATTTTCAATAGGATTTACAACAGAAACAGATTTTTATCGGTTCAATCTAAAACCATTAGTTTCTGTACTTGAAAAAATTTCTTTGCTAGAAAGAAGGGGACCAGATCTTATTGAAAGATACCAACAATACCAGTGAAATGCTTGAATCACGGGCACAATTTTTCTTTCTGTTATAGAAATGTATTTTGTAGAGTTAATGATCCCATCAACTGGTACTAAACTGTCAGGTCCTCTAGAAATAAAATACCATCTGCTTCTGAGGGTGCTTAACTGTTTGTATACGATGCTGTTCCCTGATGGATTCTCCATCACTTCGCCTGACAAATCTTAGTCGAATCTCTTGATGCGTTTCTTTGCTGAATATTACTTTTTCCAGTTATTATAATCTAGGATTAACATTTCCGTCCCAATTCGGACATTTTATATTCATTGCAGGTGTTAATAATAATTTTTTATTGGTGTTCTTGCAAATCTCCTAGCCTTCCTTTAAAGTATCGATGAATCTACATTTAGACCAATTGCTAATAATTTCCTTTGAAGACGTGTACTTGTTTTACGAGGATGCCTTTTACTATTTCGTACAAGAAATTTATCTGTTCAATGCGTGGTCTTGCGGTTGCATCCACATTTAGTCTTTCGTTTTGGAAACACTTTTTCAAAATTCTTTTGCTGATTAATAACAGAAACACTGGATTTTCCAACTGCAACTGCTGAAGGAATATCCGTCACATTCATAGAAGTATGCTCACTAAACGTAAAAATTCTAGTCCTTTTCCTAGGAGTGATATACATTTTTAAATATACGCCAAAAACAGATAATTTACAAGTCGACCATTTCGTACAGCAATTGAAGCTTAACTGAAGGAAAAAAGTTTTGAAAGGTCAATCTTGTGATTTAATCGCCTTAAATTAGTCAAGGGTAGTCGCACGTTGTAAGAACATGCATTTGAAACTGGTTTTGAGGCAGAAAATTACCAAGAAAGGAACAATTTTCTTAAGAAATATGTTTGTCCCAATTAATTTACACAGTAAAGCAAATCACCTCGTTACTTGACCATAGTTCAGAGTTATGCGAGGTTTGTCTGTCTTCAGCGCCAGTCATCAGAAAGGGGAAGCTGGAAATGTATTGCAAACAAACAAATAGAAAAATTACATTTGAATTCCATCTATTAAACACATTGTTATATTAAAACATGTGTATAAAATTATCCACTTATATGAATTAATTTTAGTTACATTTTATGAGTTAAGAAATTAATTTATTTAAGTTCATTAAGTAATTATGCTATGATTTAAATGGATACAAGTTAAGATGTAAAATGCAATTCTGTTTATTTAAATTTTTATTAACATATATTCTACTTATTTCTGTATAACTACAATATTTTCTGATTCAGTTAATATAAAATGCATGTTTCAAATTTTCAGTAAATAATTAAAAACTAATATTTAAAACTAAAGATTCGGTTTTTATCTTTAGAAATAATGATTATTTCATTTAACTCTTAAACTCTGAAATTACATGAATTGAAGACGATTTGTTGGATAGTATAAATTTTTTTTATGTATAACTTTTATCAATCAGGTTTTATGAGTGTGACATCACTGTAGACAATGTTCAGCATTAATTTCTGTGACAAATGGCTCGGGAATTGGATATCTGTCGAAAATATTCTGTTTATGAAGGTACATTCTAGCTGTAACCATTGACACAGAAGAATCCTATGCTGATTGAACTCTGTGGTCACTTTTGCTGCAGTTGTTCACTTTTTAGACATAACAATACATTTCAAAACCCGTCAGTCTCTGTTACTGAGTTTCTCTTTTTGTCCACTAGTTTATTTGCTTAAATTCTTTGTATGTGTATATATGCACACACGAAACAGAAAGATTTACTCGATGATCTGCTAGATATGGTAACAATAAGTCGTTTTAAAATAGAGTCTTAAATTTGTTTAAATTCAACTGTTAAAAATAGTACCTTAAAATAGTGATGCTTAAAAATAGTGATGTCACAATTTAAAAGTTATATTTTCAGAATAGGGATGCAAGTATTTGCTTTATTTATTTTTTTTTTTTTGTTCTAAATAATTTTACAGTTTTTCTTTTTTTTCCATAGGGTGTAACGTATCCAGCTATGAATGCCATGATTGGACGATGGGTACCAAAGTTGGAGAGGAGTCGGTTGGCTACAGTCATCTATTCAGGTTCTCCCCTAGGTACAATACTGGCACTCACCATAACAGGTGTGTTGTGCGAGAGTAGTTTCCTTGGAGGATGGCCATCAGTATTTTATCTCTTTGGTACGTGGCACTTTTCTTATAGAATTCATATTTAGATTGAAAATCTAAAAAAAATGTGTAAGAGCAATCCATTTGGGAGCAATAGAAAATTTGTTAAAATGATAGAAAATTTAAAATTTACATAAGAAACAAGCTAATTTTAACATGTAACTATATACTAGGTAACAGGGATTTTTTATATATATTTTGTTTTAACTGTATTTTATCTTTTTTGATAAAAATATTACATATGCTTGTTTTTAATTTTGAATTTGCTTATTGGTTAAAATTTTGTATGTTTGTTGTTTTAATTTTTTTTTTAATTTACTGGAAAATTTGGTATAATCATCCAACAACGTTTATATTAAATATAACATACCCTTGAGCTATAGATAAAAGTCAACTTAAACAACTATATTAAAATGTAATGACTATCAAATGTATTTTTCTTAAAAAAATACGATGATATCTCACAATAAAATATATAAATATTATTATGTTAAGGAAGAGTTAAAAAGAATGGAAAAGTATGATATGCTTCGTGCAGAAAGGTATTGTTTATTTTAAATTTAAATAGTCTCGTATAAAGTTATTATTAAGTAGTTAGATTTAAAAGTAATATTTATATTAAAATAATCAAAAATTTTTGTTGAACAATTGAAAGATTTAATTTCAGTTCATAAAATATCTCCCATACTAGCTGGAATTTCAGAAATCTAACCATTAATTAAAAGGCTAGATTTGTGAAGTTTTCAAATATCAAAATTATTTACCTCTTTAGAGTACCATCTTAAATAGAGAAGAAATAAGATTTTATTATATTTTCGTTGTGAGTGTGTGTTAACGAAGGATTCTTTATTATTTATTTAATTAGATTTAAATAACATATTACCTCTTTAAAAGATTTGATTAATACTTTCTTAGGAAAAAGGAAAATAGTATAGAGGAAACAGAAAATCTGTTTTGAGAATGACTGAATGATGTATAAACGAATTTTTATGATATTCAGTAAAACCTCTTTAATAATGAAGCTAAAGAAAAGTACTAATAAATGTCAATTATTTTAATATTAATGTAACTTATTGTTGATTTCATACGTACATTGATATGGATCACAAATCTTATTTTTTTATTATAAATTATCAATATCTTCTCACATAAACTATCTTTATGTATGAGATCACTTTTCATGAAATCGTTCTAGAATTATATCTAGTAAACTTGAGTGGGAAAGTTTTAATTTTGGAAAACTTGATTGAAAATTTTCTTATTCTTACTTTCAGGTGGCGTAGGATGTCTATGGTTCATAGTATGGGCAACAACTATATACGAAAACCCTGAGGACCATCCTCGAATATCCAAGGATGAACTGCTTCATATAAAGTTGGGTCAAGACGAAAAAAATATCGTAAGAATTATTTTATTCACATTGATTTTTTTATTTAACTCAAAATATTGTGTTTAACTTAATAAACTTTGATTAGCTCTTACTGATATTAAGTGTACGTGTTTAAATTTGCTGCCTTGCATTTACTTCCAAAAGTTAAAACAAAGAGCAATAATGAAATAATTCAACCAATACTACTTTGACATAAAATGCAGTAAGAAAGTAGTAAATAAGTTTATTAATGAGAAAACCCAAATAACTTTACAAAGATAAAAAAAATATTAAATTTTTATATGTTAAAATGAATCTTTTGAAGGAGAATCGTTGAGATTACAAAGTTCTAAGTAAAAATAGAACTTTTATAGTTTATAACTATGTAAACTATTATAAACTTTTTAATAGTTTACATAACTATCCCCCATATTTTCATACAATATTTAGCGAATTTTAATCATACTTTTTATGAGGTTATCATTCGCAATAAATAATTACTATATATCATGAAAATTATTTTCCATGTTAGTGGAGAGTGGAAAATGTCCTTTTGAGAGTTGGTAAATCATAGATATTGCATAGTTTCTATGATCCATCCATTCCATATTTGGCTAATAATAACAAAATTATTATCAACGCAACCAATATCTAGAAATGTTTAATTTCAGTCTCGATGAATAAAAATTTGCTGAATGTATATGAATAGTTTTTTTTTTTTTTGCACGAACCGTAACTTTACTCATGCAAATAATTAACTCCCAAATTTCCCATTTAAATGTATTCTTCTTCGTGAAGAAAATTGTGGCATTTATATTTGCTTTGTGTATTTACGCCACAATACTGATTATTCGCTTGTTCCAGTATATAATAGATTTCTAGTATATGTGATGTTTGCTTATGCACAATTTGGAAATTATTTAGATTAAATAGCGCATATTAGATAACTATTAATAATAACGTATTTTTTTAGAAATTCAGATTTAGACCAAATAAATAAATATTAAAATTTTACCCAGTACTTTATTATAAAAAAAAAACTACACGCAGTTATACTATATGTATTCACATATAATAATATAACTACTTATAACTATACAATTCTTATTTGGCAATTATACTTGGCATTTTTATTATACTCAATAAAGAATAATATCAAATATAGTTAGTATAT
>JAPDSC010152321.1:119964-178740 GCA_026290005.1 Latrodectus geometricus
TAAGTCTTTTTATTTCTTTAAAATACTACATGAAAGGAAAATAAACGTAATTCTTTTAATTTAATGCCTATTTAATGAACGTGGCTTACAAAGTTGGGATATATCTTCACTTTTTACAAATGCAGTCGATAAAGAAGTAGAAAGTAAATCGTTTTATTATTGCAATTATAAATAGACTAACAATTTTAAATTCAGGAAACATGGTACTTATTTATTAAATAATAGCATTTGTTAGGTCGTATTTTCTAATGGAAGATATGTACATAATTTACAAGGAAAAATTACATTTTGGAAAAATAAAATAATTGCGTCTTTTTAAAGAGATCTCTTTATTTAACTTTGTTCAAAATGCCGTTTGGTGTCATGAAATTAAATCTAAAGTACAAATCAGTTATAACCGAAATGAATGTGAAATAATATGAAACTCTCTTTTGCTAAAGAAATGAATATCATCAAAAAAGATAACAAAAATGGTCTTTTAAAAAATGTACACAGTGAGAATACAGAGAAAATCAGATATCTATAGAGCAGGGGTCGCCAATGTGGTCTATATAGACCCCTAGGGGTCTATTTAACAATAGTAGGGGTCTATCTGACCCAAGGGATCGAATGGGGGTTTATTGGGACTTGAAGGAAAACAGTTCTTAATACGCAAATCACACATATCTAACTGCATACGTTAAAATAAAAATATTTTTATAATTGACTTAATATTATTTTCTTTATAGAAAATAAAATGATATTAATATTTTGATAAGCGGATAATTTTAATAAGCGGATTTACAGTTAAAATTGATTAATTTCGAACCCAATACAGCGAACCTTGCCAAGAAACACCAGGCACACTCATCTCATTAAGAAGTAAAAATTCTGTAGCTACTTTACTTACTGTCTCTGATTTATTAAATATTTAGACTAATATATAGTTTTATTTTAATTACCTGAAAATTACCTTTGTGGGGGTCTATGGAGATTTCGAAAAATTATATAGGGAGCGATGATCAAAAAAGTTTGGCGACCCCTGCTATAGAGGATAACTATACCAGGAAGACGATGAAGCTTAAGGACCGGAGCATCATGCTGCAAGCTCTCATAGATTCTCATGGACTCATTTCGTTCTCATTCCTCATTCTGACTCATTCCACGATATACGCAGATGTAAGGGTACCAGTTGTTCCACAAACCATTTTGAGATGCCTTGTGGAAGCAAATCTACAAGCCAATCACCCGTTTCATACTTTATCTTTAACATCACAACATCGGCATAATGGTGCCAAACCCCAGTGGTGTGCAATGCCAAAGATTGACAAAATGTGGTATTTAGTGATGAATCCCAGTTCGTTTTGGGGACAGATAGTAGCCACGTACGTGTGTGAATGTGCCCTGGTGAACGGTATACTTCCACTCAGAATGTCTCTTTACACATTACCCGAAGAGAAGACGTAATGATTTGGAGGACCATAGCCTATAATAGCCGGTCAAGTGTAGTTGTGTTACTTGGAACCTTAAAAGGCCAACGTTATGTTGATAATATTCATCGACTCGAAATAAGATCTTTCCTCAGGTACAAGATAATGCCCGCAAGATAATGCTCGTCTGCATACAGATCAAGTTGCTCAAGAATACTGACATCATGTTCAGACCTTCCATAGCTGTTGCGCTCATCGAACTTGTCCCCCACAGATTATGTTTGGGAAGCTCCAGATGCCGCCATGTCACTCTGTACATGATTTGAAGGTGACTGTTCAAGATTTGTGAAGACATCTGACTCAGAACAACACCAGACTTCTAATCAACTGAATGGCGGACCGTGTGGTGGCATGTATTGCAGCAAGAGGCGGTCCGATGTGCTATTGAGGCTGCAATGTGTATGTCTAATTGCACAAACTGTATTTGTTTAATTGCATTGTCTTTGGGATCAAGTGAATCTCATATCTGAATTGAATTTCATTTCAATCCTGTGTTCCCTTTTTGGTGTGTTACTTTCAATGCTCCTGAGTATATATAATCTAGACTAATATTTCAATGCACCTGATAGAAGAACTGAAGATTTTATTAAACTCTTCTTACATACACAAGGATACGCAAGTAAAACTAAGGGATGTCTTACTTATTTAGTTAAAAGAAATATTTTCAACTTGTTGTAAAATATTTTTGTCTTACTGTACTGTTAAATATACTTAAATGAATATATTTGTGTTAATTTTATATTTTAAAAGCTTTTTCATTTCCTTATTTTTTATTCAAAACTTTGTAGTGCTAAAGATAATGTGAATTGTGCATATTCGATAGATTGTGAGAAAACGTTAGTTAATTTTGTTATGAGCTAGCTGATTACTGAATAGTAAGCATTTCTGATTCCTAGGCTGTTGGACTCCTGTTCGAATCCTGCTTTGAACAGATTTGTTCCTCTCTTCCTGTGTTTCTTTGTCTTTTCTTCTGAGATGATGATTAAATGTCTCTCACACTATGAATAGGTTAGTGATACAGTGAAGTGGGGAATGCTACTCGCCTCCGTGACTTGGTGCATAGGTGCTGACCGGGTAACGATAAATGATTAGCAGTTCCCGGCCTTAATACCCGCCGTATGAAAACAAAATTGTTATTTAAAAGATTTTTATGTGAAAATTCTCCGAAGCTTCTTTTAATTTATTTAATAAGTGTTAACACATAGAACTAAAATTATGTATATATATGCTAAACCATTAAAAAAATTCTTCTAAATTGCGATGAATTTTCAAACTTTTCTCTTTTTTCTTAAAACTTTTGTATGAAATTATAGAGATTAATTTAAAAAAAACATAGCAATTATGTACAGTATACATAATATAATTTGAAGCTTTGAAAATTAATAACACAAACTATTTAGGAAATAATATGTTATCTGCACCAAATAATTTTTTCTGATGATCTACAATTTTTCATTGAAAGGAATCCTGCTATGTTCCTGATCAGTTGAAATTTTATTTGAATGAAACTGTCTATCTGTATTAACATTAGCAGCATATATCTTATCTTTTTTAGCGATGTTAATCTATTGGTTCTATTTTAAGAAAACCTATCTCATTTAGTTACTTTAAGATAAAAACTAATTTTATGAAAATCTTTCCAGATAATTCTTTGGAACGCAAAAATTCATCAAGAGTTTTTTTTCTCTCTTACCTGTTTCTTTTTACTGATATCGTATTTAAAATCTGTAATCTATATGATTTCTGTAATCTAAGTCAGTATATTTCAGAAGATATTTTAAATGAATAAATGCATTGTTATTTATTTTGACAGAATGGAACATAATTTAAAAACTTGCTTTTTTCATAATCAATTCGTTTTTTCCTGAGCTTCAGCATGTAATACTTGTATATTGAAGTCAACACAAGAGAACAACAATGCAAATAAGTTTGCGAATTTCTTTTCAATTTGTTTGGTTATAATTAACACAAGATTGATGATACATTTTAAGTAGAAGTTCATTTTGAATAAAAGTTCGAGATTCTGAGCTGAAATGCCTTGTTCATATTAAGTTGCGTTGATAAAATTTGTTTAATTGTATCACATTAAATATTATGTCCATATATAAACTTATATAAAATTTTCATTTATTGGTGAATGCAAAAAATTTTAAACTTCGTTAAAAGCACTGCATTGATTGCCTTTATTGCATTTCATCATTTTTATTTAAAAAAGAGGAAGGACGTTGTACTCTCGTGGGAACGACTTCATTTTCATATCTGAAATCTGATATGAGTATCTGATAGGTCTAAAAGGTCATGTGACCCAGCCAAGGATTATTTGGCCAAAAGGCAAATGTATGCTACAAATTTCGAAGTGTCCAGTGTCCTTATGCAAATAAGGAATAATTTAGAGAAAAGGGTACCGGATCTGGTGTTGATTTCATAGCTTAACCATGGATCAAAAGCAAGAGATAATTGGCAGTGCCTGGCTGCTTCGGATATTAAAATAGGCATTCAGAAACTTAAAAACAATTTGATTTGATTTTGAAAATATCTCAAAATAAAGCAAATATTCTTACTAATTATATTGCTCATAAATTTTTATGCTATAAAAATTTCTTGTTTATGAATTTTGATAAATTTTATGGTATTTTAAAATTTATTATTATGCATGTGTAAAATACATATATTATCTGTAAAAAGAAAATGTTTCATTAAAATGTATCTTATAGTATAATTATGTTTTCCACAAAAGTGTTTCATTCCTACGGTATATGACTTTGTATTTTATTTTAAAAGGGATAGTAGACTTAAAAATTAATTTCAATAAGATTTTGAAAAATCAAATCTCATTTGTTGAGAGCTGTAGTGACCATGTACACAAATTAAATTAAAGATAAAAATATCACAATGAGTAATTGCGCATAGTACTTTCTTATATTGTGTGGTACCTCTTTTAATTAAAAGAAATGAACAATTCTATGTAACACCAGCGGGAAAATTCGTGCGAAATTTTAAAAGAAATATTTAGTCATACAGTCATTACAATTGTTCAAACAGATAAGATTTTTGATAAAAATATATAATAAATTCAGACCTGTGCTCTTTTTTTGAAGAGAGGAAAGGCAAAGAAACCGAATCCCGAGATTTGACTATAATTGTGCATTTTCCCTTTAACAAATTAGAAACTTGGAACATTTACCATCCTATAGATATCTATCCTTATTTGAGTAATCAAAAAGGCCCAAAAAGTTTATAAAATATAGTCTCTCTAACTGATTGGATTAGTTTAACCAGAGAAATCAAGCAACAAAACGAAATAACATGTTCCGCTGCTATAATTATCAATATCATGCTCAATGCCTTGTTGAAATTTTGGTTTCATAATTTCGTTTAGATCTATGTCAAGTTTTGTCATCATGCCTTACAAATTAGAATTAAGATGCAACTGCATTTTCTGACAGTTAATGTTTTTTAATCCATCTAGGGTTCATTCTGTATTTTCAAGAGTCGAGAAAATTAGTTGCTCTAATGATGGATTGTTGATCAAGAAAATCTGAATTGATTATCTGCTGTTACATTTATGCTAAGTCAAACTTCATTGCCATGGATTGATTGTTGTCACTAATCAATGTATAATTGCCTTTTGTGTTAAGATTGATTGATTAGCAAACTTTGAAACTTATTTGCTTTTATGAAGAAAAAAACATTTCTGTTTGAATTACAAATTTAAGATAGCTGATTTTTTCACTATATACTTAATTATAGATTAATAAAAAATGTTAAATAGCATTATTAAATAAGTTTTAAATTAACTTTAAATACAATTTTGAAACTAATATTGATTCGTATTAATGCGAACATTTTTATGGAAAATTCGAGTGTTTTATTTACTGTATGATGGCTGTTATAGGTGTTAAGGTGGGAAATAAAGTGAAATTATCAAATCATTTCATATCGCTTAAATTATTTTAAGGGAGAAATGGGGTTGTGGAATTATTTATTGCTATACAATCACACTCTAATATTGTCTGCATCTCATAAGTTCGATAAAAATATAATCAGTTTCAAAAGGAAAACTAAAGACTTAACGACATTTAATAAAAAATTAAATAATCTTATTTGAATTGTTTTAAAATAGATTATTTCAGTGAAAAAGTTAAATATATAAAATATTTTATCTTTTTATTTTAAGATTTACATTTAATTCCTTTTATATAATTAAATAAAAATATTATTTTAAAATAAAAATTATAAGTAAATAAATAAATTATAATCAACAAAAATAATAACAAATGCATTTGTTTTGTTATTTTTGTCTTAAACTAGTTTTATAATTAATTATTTATAAGTTATGAAATATAAATTGCTTGTATGTAATAGCTGTTAAATTATAATTTAAATTATGCAATTCCAAAAATATGAAACAATATTAAAAAACAAGTTTTTTTCCATAAAAAAATAAAATTTTCATTCTTCAGTTTATAATTTACCAATTTTGGTACAAATGATGTTTAATGTATGCACATTGAGCAATAGATTCTATTTTTAACTCTGTTTGTAATTGATAAAAAGCTTCTGTAAACATCTTGAGTAGCTTATGTCATTTCATTACTTTATGTTTTTTTTTTTTTAATGTAGATGAATTTTTTATGAATACTTTTTGGCTTAAAGCCAATCTTAGAAATAGATATATTTAAAAAGGGATGTAAGCGTTTATTACAAATAAGGTTATCAAAATTTAAGAAAATATTTAGAAAAGACTCATATTTTTATTTTTATGTAAAACAATTTTTTAAAGATAAAACGTTTGTTATAATATTTTAGAAGAATTTTATAATATCGATGCTTATTTCTACTGGGAAACTTATATATATATATATATATATATATAATATATATATATATAAGTTTCCAAAATTTTCTTTCTCAAGCAATTAAATCTATTGAATGTAGGAAATAAATTCTTCTGAATGAATTAAATATTAATTCCTAGTCTTATTAAATGGAACTTTATAAATTGAAACTACTAATTTTTTGTTGTTACAAAAATAACTTAATAGTATTTAATGGATTCTTATGGATATTTTGTGAATGTTGCTCTGAATATTCGGTGATATAAAAGTGTAAATGAAAATGTACTTGCCATTTAATTTATATTTTAATATTTAAATAAGTATTTTAATTTTCATTTTATTATGTCGCTTATACAGTGATAATAAATTGCATGATTTTTAGCTTAAAACATACTAGAAACACTCCATATTTAATTATATTTTAATGTATTTTTCATTCAGTGATTCCAGCTAGAGTAGTGTTGACCATATTAGGATTTTTTGGCGTTTTCATTTTGTACGCTTCACTTGTCAGCCTCAGTGTGGCCATGGTTGCCATGGTTGGTAAAGCGCAACTCGAAACCAAAGCAAACGATACTGCAGTTGCTTGCCCGAATCTTTTGCCATTCACAAATAGTTCGAATGGCAATGAGCTATTTGTAAGTTTTTCTTGATAGTTTCTTTTGTATATTAATATATTTAACTATTATCTGACAATATTTCCAAAAAATCTTCTTATAACTTAATTGCTGTTTCGAAGAATAATGCTCATAAGAGATGTCAGTAAAGTTTTCTGTGTAATATATTTAAAATAAGTGCAATGTAAAATGACTAACTGATGAAAAAGTAGTTTTATAGTTAAAATTATTGAAACAAAATATGGAAACTAGAATTTTTAATCGAATAAAATGTTTATCTATTCTTCAGAATACTTATAGTAATTTAGTACTTAAAATAACTTTTCATTATCTTTGTAGAATTATTGATTTAACTTTGAGCTAAAAAAAAGAAAAACTAATAACAGGCTTAGCGAGTAGGCTCCCAATTTACTTGCGAAAGCCTGTTAAATTTATTACAGCCTACCACATAGATTGCTTTCTTAAAGGATTTTCTATGAGAAACTGGGCCATATTTTCATATTCAAAAAGAAGAAACCCAGAAAACTCTCAAGCACCCACTCCCATAGACGTATAACAGAAGGAACGCAGCACTCATATTTCGTTTTTCGACAGTGACTTGGACCAAACCAGAGACCTTTCGCTCTAATGAGCGATGCACAACCATTAGACACTATTGATTTAGCTTCTAGAAAATTATTGAAATTTTATTACACTATGAAAATAATGTAACACTACACCTGTGACTTAAGTTTAATTTTTTTCTCTAATACAAGACAAATATTATAATTATTGAACTGAAATATCACAAATTGACATTTTCTTAGCTTTTATGATAATAATGTATATATTTTTTGAATAAAATGAAGAGAACACTTGAAGTTAATATTTATTTTGTAAAAAGTTGGGTAGAAGGTTTTTTATTGAAATTACAAAATTGCTGAATTAATAATTAATTTTCTTAAAGTTATTAAAACTGGAAATCACAATTTATTTTTTACAGCAACAATTCTTAATTAACTGGTTGTATTTTATACTGGATAATTTCAACAAAGGAATGAATATCTTCCCCTGCTGAAGATTATAAATGATTAAAGTGACAAAAGAAATTGAAGGTACACGGCTACATAAAAATGTCCAAAATTCGCGATAAAATCTCTGATTATGCTATTCGAACCAATCTCTTTCATTTTTTAAATCCAAGGTTAATCTGTACTTTTGAGGCATGATATCTCGTTTTTATATTTTACCAAATATTGATCTTTGTTAATACAAGATTTTATTGCTATTACATAAAAAAAGAGTGCAATAACACACACACACAAAAAAAAAAAAAAGATTTGATTTGTTTCTCAAGTTATGTTATCCAATTTCCTGTCGATAATTCTCACCTATAGTACCTCATATGAGAATATTATAGACAATAAATACGATTTACTGTTATTGCATATACTACGAAGCAGATATATGGAAATAAGCAATATTTGATCAAATATATTAAGCCGACTGGCATTGAAAACATGAAAAGACGAAGAGACAGCAGTATACTTATGCAAATCCTTCAGAATATTCTAAAGAACATATTACTTTGATAATCTGAAATGTCAGTATATTAGTCTTGTTTTCAACGAGAAATAAAACATGGAAATCCTTTCTGGAATCTAAAAATCATTTTAGTTCATATGAAAGATTAGCATTTTTTGCTTAGTAACTTTTAAAAGCTCATTTTTTTAAAATTAATACGAGGGTTACTCTGAAATTTTAGAGATACACGCAGAGGAGAATTTACAAAATAAAAATAACGGTTTAATTTTAAAATACAAAGTATTTAAACACAAAAGACGATTTTTTACTGACTTACTTCAACTTGTTTGGCGTAGAATAAATTTTCAACAGAAGAGAAAATGGTGTTGACGCGAGAATATTTTCGCGCTATGATTTTCTACGATTTTAAAGCAGGATTAAATCAAGAAGAATGCGTTCAACCTTTGCAATTGACATTTGGTGATGAGAATCATCAGAAATTTAGAAGAGGTCGCAATTTTCTTCAGGATGAAGAACACACAGGAAGGCCGCCGTCGGCAGTAATCCCGGATAATGTGTCTGCCGTATGAAAAATGTTAATGGGTGATAATCGCTGTACCTATCAGATGATACAAAAGGAACTTAACATTGGATCCGCAGCCATACACAAAATCATTCATGAAGAATTACATATGAAAAAAGTAATTTGCCGTTGGGTTCCCCATAACCTAACTGAGCACCAAAAAGAGGAGCGTGTCAGAATCAGTTAAGAAACTCTTAAATTGCTCAATGATGGTGGCCACTACATTATTTCTAAAATTGTAACAGGTGATAAAACGTACATGCCGTTTTTTGACATTCCAACACGTCAAGAAAGCAAAGTATGAGTCTTTGAAGGTGATCCCACGCCGACAATGGTGAAAAAACAACGGTCACTGAAAAAAGTGATGTATGCCGTTTTCTTCAGAAGTACGGGATTGGTCAAAGCCATCAAATTGGAAGGACAGAAGACAGTAACAACAAACTGGTACACCACTAAATGTCTTCCTGAAATTCTACAAGAACTGAATGTTAGGAGACTAATGCTTCACCATCACAATGCATCTTCTCATACAGCCGGATTAACAGTTGAGTTTCATAAACAAAAACAAATTAAAGTAAGCGAACATCCGCCGTGTTCATCTGATCTAGCTATGTGTGACTTTTGGTTATTCTTTAATTTAAAAAAAACTTACGTGGAATTCGTTTTCATTCAGAAGAAGAGATTGATGTGACTATAAATGCATTTTTTTCATCTATTCCAAAAAATGAATGCCTTGAGGCATTTAATCTATGGAAAATTAGTCTACAAAAGTGCATTGATGCTGGAGGAAACTACTTTGAATACGCCTAAAATTCTGTAAGTGTAACTTTAAAAACCTAATGTACTCATAGGTATACCTTATGTAGAATACGAGGGTCACTCAAAAATTTCAGAGTGACCCTCGTATTCTAATCTTAAAGAAAACCATTTTTTAACCTAAGACACTTCAAGAAAGATAATTAATGACAGCGAGTACTACAATTTATTAAGATAATATATTAATTCATATGATTGAATTATTTTCCTTAATACATTTTTATTACATATTTTGTTATTCTTGAAGAAAATTCTTTAAACACTTTTAGGTGAAAGGAGAATTTGAATGGGACATTGTAACTCAAAGTCGAGTGTTAGGAGCCTTTTACTATGGATATCTCCTCACACAAATTCCAGGTGGAATCTTGGCTAAGAAATATGGCGCCAAATGGATTTATGGACTTGGAATCTTCACAGCCGCCATTTTATCTCTCTTAATCCCAATGGCAGCAAGATGGAATGTTTGGATTTTAGCAGCAGTCCGTGTCGCTCAAGGCCTGGCAGGAGTAGGAACATTTTAAATTTTATTTTACTGTAAGGGCAATTTCAAATTTATGCGATACAGAGCGAATCCATATACTAATTGCCAATGAAATAACTTGAAATATAGATTGAGATATTTTCAGACATTGTAGCATTATGTATATAAATTAAATTTTTGTTTTTTCATTATGTAAAAAGGATGATAAAAATATGCATTTAAGAAGTAAGTAAGTAAAATTTCCTTTTGTTTAAAGTGTATCCATTGTCTGCGGCACATATAAATATTCTAAGAATGTATTTGTGTTCTTTGTTGAATGATAAACTGAGATAATTAATAACTGGAAAAATTTAATATATATGTTTTTAAACAGAATAACAAATGTAATTTTTTAATCATTATTAAGTGACTTTTAAATTAAAATTTTGAAAGAGATTTCACAAATAAATTTATAAGACTAAAGTATCAAAACGAACTATCACTTGAAGATTCTTAATCCAAAATTAAAATAGCATTCAGTAATATTGTATTGATTTCTGTTTATTACGGAAAGGAAATGCTCTACTTACGTTAGACATCGATTAAATTATTATTCAATAAATTTTCCGCTTTCATAATAATTTATTAATTTAATTAAGTTCGCATTTATGTATACGTAAGAGAAGTATTTATTGAGGTTATTTGCATATAACATATTGAAAAAGGAGGAAAATATCACGTGTGTTTATTTTAATAATGAAAGTGTTTCTCTAAATGATTAATTACCTTCTAATATTATAATTATTTAGAGATTTCATAAGATATTTAACGAATCAATGCGAATTACTAAAAAAGCATTAAGTTCATAAAAATATATTATTAATGGAATATTGTATTTCCCTGAGTAACTGTCGTAATATTGTAGATTTTTAAATAATTATTCTTATCTAGAATCATAAGAAACTTGTTTTCCATATAAGAGATATATTCAATGTTTTCAACATTTTATTTTTGATCCACTTTTTGCTTAAAATTTCTATGCTTAAATATAACCAAATTATAATCTAATGCTTAAATATTAACCTCTTAATATTCTGAAACAATAAGTCAATGATAATCTCAAAGAACTTTTTCCTGTTAGAAAACAGCGCATTTTTCCAGACATTTAATAATAAATTTTGTATACATAATTTACAAAATGAGTTTTAAATTTGAGTCATTTAAGTGATTAGATCAAAAGGTAAAAAAAAAAAAAAAAAAAAAAAAAAAACTCACAATAAATCAATTTAAATGAATATGTAGGAAAAAACAACATGGCCATTGCTTCTCCAGAGGTGTTGATCACACACACACACACACACACACACACATATATAATAAAATTTTGTATTTGAATATTTGTTATATATTTTATAATTTGTTACAGATGATAGATTTGAACTTTAGCTTTGGAGATATTTATACTAATGGCGACTGGTGCACGTAAAATATGTCGGGTGGCAATGTCCTCCATGTTCCCATTACAAATTAATACCTCTGGGGGTGTGGTTGGAGCTAGGTTATGGGTTTTCACTGGTTTCAATCTCTAAATTGGAATATTCAGACAGTGCTGCCATCTATGAGCCAAAAGTCGTACTTCCATATTCGTATGAGAATGCTCTGTTCAAAAACGGAAGACGCTCTCTCTCTGAATTCATCCGCCTAGTCTCAGATGGTCAGGCTTGGCGATCCCAAGTGTCATCAGTAACAACAACAGATATTTATGGATTTTTATGAGTTGAAAATAAAACCATTTAGATTTCGATACTATGTTTTTGAGCAGCTTTCATTTAATATTCTTGCTACCCTAATTTATATTTCCTTTTGTGCGAATTAATTGTACAATTACAAAGTTTTCTCAATTCATTCATGCTAACAGATATTTTTCTAGGGTATGGCCTGTCCCGCTATGAATACGTTGATTGCTCGATGGGCACCGAAATCTGAAAGAAGTCGGATATCTTCTTTCATGACTATGGGTATCCAGATTGGTACTTTTTCGACCTATGCCCTCTCTGGAATGCTGTGTGAAAGTTCATTTTTAGGAGGATGGCCTTCAGTATTTTATATTTGTGGTAAGAAATTTCTCCCAATTCCATGAAATAGATTAAGATTTCATTTAATTGATCTTTATAATTTTCTCTTTGCGTTATCTTTCATTAGAAGTTTTTCTGACACATCTTCCTTTTATATTTTCACAGATTTAATATATAATAATATTTAACCTGATTATTATGCATTTTTTGGGAATAAAAATGACAATGATTAAGTTAAAAATTAAAATTCATAATTATTATTTTTCGACGTAATTTTATTGAGCTACATTCTTAAAAATATTATTAAATCATTATGGAAAATTGAGGGTCCTTATTAACTATTAAAAAACTCGTAATCAATAAAAATAATAAATTTTGAATAGATTGAACTCATAATATTTTAGAAAAAAATTAAAGTATATAATCAAAAAATTAATTATATCAGAAAGCACCAATTTCTTAAAAAAAAATTAATATTGATTTGAAAAAGTATAAAATGAATAAGATTTTACATTTAGATGATTACAAAAACACGAAATTGAGCTACATTAATTTAAATTCACTCTAACAGAGAATTAAAATTTTTTTTTTTTGATAATTTTTCTTAAGTAATTTCTCATTTATATTTTTATTAATAAATAAATATAAATTTATTGAATTATATGGCTTATTAAAGTTTATGAGTATTTTTTAATGTTTTCATTGCGATTTTCTTCAAAGCGTGCATTTACATATTTTAAATATTAATGTAATGAACCTCTGTAAGGCGGTGTTTGTTCTGCTGGTTAAACATTAAAACACTTACCTTACATTTTCATAATAAAATGTAGTGGTATATTTTTACCCTAAATTTGATTATGGATCTTTTTAATATCTAACTTTCAACTTAAGTAAAATCAGATTAAATAAAAGAAACTGTTAGGTTAGAGATATTAAACATTTCATCATAAAAGTTAATTCTTTGTCATAAGAGTTCACGTAATATGTGAATTGCTTTATTAAATGATTTTAAACTTCAGTTAATTAAAACTCAAAACTTATTTTGTTTAGTCCAAATTAATTAAAAAACTGGAATAATGAGGTCAAATATAGGAACGCTTATTAGTTCCTTCTGTATCTTTACATTTATAAGAATTTAATGTGATTCTTATTATTATTGGTAATAAATTAATACCATCTAGCTGTATAAATATCAGTAAAAAATATGTATCAGCTGTCGAATATTTAGCAATCAGTTCTGAATTAAAATGTTTTGTATTGAGAAAAGGAAAAAACCTAATAAAGCTACTGAATTTGAAAACTTTTATTTTCAATGATTTCCATAAATCTATTCAAAGTTTACTTATATTGATTAACTATCGCATTTCTTTATTCACTTTTTTTAAGTATATGTCATAAATCGTTTTTTAATGATATTTGAACTGGGCTCTAGACTAACATATAATTAGCGTGTTATTTATTCATATACACTACTGGTCATTAACATTGCTACACCAGGAAGAAATGCAGATAACAAAATGATATCTATTGGACAAATATGTTATACTAACAATAACAAGTGATTAAATTTTAAAAAAATTTGGCTGCATAGATCCTGAGAAATCAGTACCCACAACAACCACCTCAGGCAGTAATAACAGCAGTTATACGCCTGGGCATTGAGTCAAACAGAGATTGGATTGCATGTACAGGTACAGATGACCATGTAGCTTCAACACGATGCCACAGTTCATCAACCGTAGTGACTGGCGTTTGGTGACGAGCCAGTCGTTCGGCAACCGTTGACCAGACGTTTCCTATTGGTGAAGGATCTGAAGAACGTGCTGGCCAGGGCAACAGCCGAACATGTTCCGTATCAAGGAAGGTACGTACAATACCGGCAACATGCGGTCGGGCATTATCCTGCTGAAACGTAGGGTTTCGAAGGGCTCGAATAAAGGGAACACACCAGAAATGTAACGTGCACTGTTCAAAGCACCGTCAATGCGAACAAGAGGTGACCGAGACGTGTATCCAATGGCACCCCATACCATCACGCCAGGTGATGGGCCAGTATGACGATGACGAATGCACGCTGCCAGTGTGCGTTCACCACGATGCCGCCAAACATGGATGCGACCATCGTGACACGTGATGCTGTACACAGAACCTGGATTCACCTGAAAAGATGACGTCTAACCATTCGTGGGCCCAGGTTCGTCATTGATCACACCATTGAAGGCGCTCTTGTCTATGACGCAACGTCATGGGAAGCCGCAGCTATGGTCTCCGAGCTGAGAGTCCATGCTGCTGCAAACTTCGTCGAACTGTTCGTGTAGACACTTGTTGTCTTCCAAACAACCCCGTTTCTTGACTCACGGCTCGTGACGTGGTTGCACGATCCATTACGGCTATGCGGATAATATGCCTGTTTTCTCGTCTGCTAGTGATAGGTGGCCGTTGAGATACCGCATGGCGTTTCGTATTACCGTCCTGAACCCATCGATTCCATATTCTGCTAACAGTCATTGGATCTTGACCGACGCGAGCAGCAATACTGTGATAAGATAAACCGCAATCCCGGTACGCTACAATTCGACCTTTATCAAAGTCAGAAACGTGCTGGTACGCATTTCTCTTTCTTACACGAGGCATCACAACAACTTTTCACCAGGTAACAACGTTCAAATGCAATTTGTGTATGAGGAACTGGCTGAACAATTTCCTCATTTAAACACAATGTAGATGTCGTTACTGGCGCCTGCTTTGTCTGAATGCGCTGAAAAGCTAATCATTTGCATATCACAGTACCTTCTTCCTTTCGTATAAATTTCACGTCTGTAGCATGTCGCCTTCTTGGTGTAGCAATTTTAATGGCCATTTCGACTTCTTTGATGTCTCGACACGAAAAATTTATCCTATTGAAGAAAATTCCTCTTACTTGTTTAAAACTTAAGAAATATTAATATTTTAAGGATTTTAAATACATTATTTTGTTGTTATATTGATATAGTCAATTAATTAAAATATCTGTAAAAAATTTAAGTTAAAGAAAAAAACTTAAGGACCCCATTCTTTATCCTTGAGAGAGTTTCTTGTTTCTTACTTTCTGTGATTTCTTCAACTCAGCATTATGCATGTAAATTGCAAACATGTATAATTTACAGTAAAATATAATAATAATAAAATTAAGGATTTTTTATAACCTATTTGAGCACTGATCAGCTCCGTTATTTCTGAAATAAAGGCAATTGTCCTGCAAATTGTATAAAATAGCAGTTTATGCAGGAAAATCTCGTAATTTTCCTGCATAAACTGCTATTTTATTTAATTGTTTTCTAAATAGTTTAACTTGATTCAATAATATTGATTTTTCTTTAATTTAGAGGTCTTGAATAATTGATTAAAAATTATGAGAAATTTTCTTAATTTTATATTTTATTTCTCATGCAGTACAGAAAAACAAAATTTTTTAGATCTAACTTTACTTTACAATTTTATTACATTTGTTATTTAGATATGCTTTTAAAAACATCATTCGAGTGGCTGTTTTATATAAATTTTAATGATCAGCACACAACATTTCCATTACATTTTTCATAATGTTTTGATTAACAATATTTTAATGCTAAAAACTTTTAACTTTATGTTTAATCTATAAATTTTGTATGAAAACATAAAGTCAGCATCATTTTATCATGAAATAAACTTAAAAGAATTTAACATATATAACTTAGGTATCATTTATAACTTATCTGTGGGGACAAAAAATTATTCCTTTTGTTTAAGAAAATAAAGTATTTTGCAATTTTACTTTCACGTGAAAAAGTTATGAATATTAGATGTTTCATTCCAGTAAAACATATAGCCTATATATAATTTAGTCAACAGATTGAAGCGCTATTTTCCCATTAAGAAGCAAGAAAAGCTCAATCCAATGCTCTGGAAATGTTTGGAGTGATCCATAATATTATTGTTATCTGTAAAATCAGAATTAGAAAATGAAAATGTTAACAGAAGTTTAAAACAACATCAAGGTAACAATATAAAATGAATATCAAAATGGGTGAAAATGTGCTTTAGGTCCCCTACTTGGCGCGTTTGCAAAATTGTTTTTCAAAAAGTTGCAAAAAATCTCGTCATTTCGCACTAGCGAAGTCTAAAAATAAACAGAATATTGAAAAATATTGCCTGATTAATTGGAATCCCTCATCTGCAATTGGTAGGAATTGGTTGGGTTGCCAGAAAATGTTATTTATCGCCAAATGTGGAAAAATTGAGCCAAGGGTGATCATACAGTAAATTTCAGCCTTTCGATTTTATTGCTGCAATTCAAATACAAATAATTGTTTTTAAGGTGAAAATGTGCTTTAGATCCCCTGCTTGGCACGTTTTCTAAAATGCCGATGCCATGGCGAAAATTCTACCTCTACTTCAAAGTGAAACTTAATTAGCGACCAATGAAAAGGCTAAAACGAAAGAGTAATTAATGAGCATGCGCGAAAAAGCGCTTCAAATTTGATGGTTGGCGAAGTAGGGGACATAAAGCGCAATTAAACCTCAAAATGTTATTTGGAAAAACAGCACTACTCAACATCACATTCAAGAAAATGCTTGCACTAGCATTGACTCAAACAGTTCTAAAAATTGTGTTTCATTATCAGAGAGACATAATTCGGTTTAAGTTTTCTCAACACCATTTGCGAAGAAATGACTAGGATAGAGCAACTTCGTTATTTTTTGATAAATCTCACTTTATTCTATAACCAGACGACAATGAATAGATTACCATTGGTGAGAAAGTAATATTCAGAATAAATCAGTAATTGTGTATGAGTTTCCAGTATAGAATACAGTTTTTTGAGTATGTCGTGCATACCAACCTGTACATCATTAGAAATGGATTACTAATATATCAATTGTAGAAATGATGTTTTTAAACTCATTATATTTTCTTATTCTTTTGTAACCATAAATAAATTTCTTTTTTCAGATGATATTACAAGATCTAATCGCACAAAATTAGTAACAATCTTTTTTTAGGTTAAACAATTATTCGAATGAATCGGCTGGTATGTTATAAACTCAAAATAATAGTTTTGCATTATTCCAAGAAAAAAAGTTCATTGTCTATAAGCTCTACAAGGAATTTAGCAGTTAAAAAGATGATTTTTTTTCTTGAAAGAATTCCTATTACGTAATTCTCTCAATAGCTGGTTCTCATTGATTCCATATCTTGCTGGTGCTTTCATGTACCGAGAAAATGTGCTTTTTATTGAAACTTATTAAATTTAATTGTATTTGTACTTAAAAAAAAATAACTGATTAAGTTCAAAGTAATGGTGAAATTATTTTGTTTAAATGAAATATATATATAAATTCATTTAATGAGCCAAAAATCCAGAAAACAATTTTTTGATATTTATTAACAAAAATTATTATATTGTTACTAATGACACTTGGTAACTCCAAGCCCGCCCGTCAGAGACTAGGCAAATGAAGTCAGAAAGAGTGTCTTCCGTTTTTGAATAGAGCACCCTCATATAAAGGTGGAAGTACGACTTTTAGCTCATAGATGGCAGCACCATCTGAACCTTCCAATTTAGAGATTGAAACCAGAAAAGACACATAGCCTGGCTCCTACCACCCTCAGAGGTATTCATTTGAAATGGGAACATGGAGGACATTGCAACCCGACATATTTTACGTGCACCAGTCGCCATTAGTGAACACTACGGATCTTCGGCTACGCCGGGATTCGAACTCACCCCGTTTTGGTAACGCTAACGACGCCCTAACCAACCAGGACACCGTGGCCATTATTATATTAATACGATATAATACAAAATTACTGTTCTATCAAATTAAGTAAAATTACTGTTTTACCATATTAAGGAAAAACGGATTTTACTATTATTAATTAGCAAGAATATAATACTATTATTAACTTACCATTTTCAATTACAAGGATTATTTTTATAACAGAAAAAATATTTGTATAGAAAAAATTTGCGAAATAAACTTTCAATTTATACTTAATATTATTAGATTTTGCAGTTCTTTTTATTAGATATTTTGTGAAACTTCACTTATATAGGTAAAAGTATCCTTCTACTACTATTATTATTTTTAAAGAATTCAAAACATATATCTTAATAATAATTGAAAGTTTGTATAAATAATTATGAAATAAATTATTTAAAAATAATTATTATATAAATTTTAATAGCAATAAAGAGTAAGAAACTGATAAGTAATCTTAGGAATATATATTAAAAATGTATACACACTTTTTGAATTTCTTATAAATAAAAATAAAAGGATTGTATTTTTCTATTATTGGACACATTTAAAACATGTTTTACTAGTTTGAATTTATTTCTTAAATTATTAAAATTATCTGTCTTTTTTACCTTGTCAGGTTTACTTGGGTGCATTTGGTTTATATTTTGGATTACACTTGTGCATGAATGCCCAGAAAATCATCCTGGCATAACAGAAAAAGAATTGAATTTCATTAAATTGGGACAGGACGCAGCATCCTTCAATGTAAATATTGATTTTTTTAATTTCAAAAGTACTTGGAGTTAAAACAAGATAACTATATAAATATTTAAATACTTTGATAAAACATATGTATAAATAATTACTACATCACACAATAAATTATTTTAAATGAAAAATAACTAAATAAAGTTGAGTTATATGTAGTTTTTTATATACCTTTATTTTTAATGTGTGTGTTCTCCAATTCCAAGTTCTTGGACATAAATATTTTACACCATACATATGCAATTCTAAAATTGATTTATATCAATTCATTTATTTATCTTATAATCTACAATAACTAATTATATACTACAATTCTATATATATTTATTTAATCCTGATGTGTATTTGTTGTCGTACAACATAATGTCTTTGGAGAAGACCGCTTATAGCAAAACTACAATATAGCCCCACATGTCTTCTTAGAAACTACAGACTAAAAAAGAGCCGATACAATGAATTTCTATGACTGTATCGTCTCTTTTGACTTTTGGTTTACATAATCTCTTAAGGTAACAGAGCTGTACAACATGAAAAATTACTTAAAGCATCAGGAAGCAAATAAGGTTACTCAAAAAAACTTTCTTCCACAAATCTACAGTATCAGTGAAGTTTCTCCAAGTCATTATCGAAATCTTCAATTTGAACTGATTTTTAAGGACAAATCCAAGTATTTCTAACAAACAAAATCCATGAATAGTTCTTTCTGACTCAGTACCGAAAGGCACCAAAGAACAATAAATATTGATATAGCCTATTCAGATCTTTTCATTTTGGAATCCAGAATCATTCTCATGGAATCAGTTAATATCCTTCCCTATGAATCTGATAGCATCAGAATCTTCAACGATTGATCAAAACTGATTAAAGAAGTTTTGATATGACTTTGGTTTTCTTTCTTTACACCATTGTTGGCGGAGGAGTCTGTGGTTCTGCAGGATTTGAGTGAAATTATATCAAATAACAAATAAGGCTAAGAGATTGAAATTCAATATATCAAGCTGAAATCCTCGCTATAAAGGGAGAAGTCGATTAAGCCAAGAATCTTTCACTTCCAAACACCATATGGTTGCACTATATATATTACTGTTGGATTCTTATTGGTGGAATAAAGGAAGGACTTTAAGCCAACTTAAAATTATCCCTTTATTTATCCAATAAGAGTACAGCAGTAATATGATTCAACAAAAACATTTAGAGAACACTCACATAAATATCAGTTGGGTTAAAGAACATATATATTAGTGTTGAAGACAACAACAAAGCTTACAAATTATTTCTCGGAATTTGTTACTTTTCCTATAAAATATAACTTTTTTTTAATGTATAATATGGTATGGTAAATCTATTATTTAAAAAGTGTATATTTTAATGTTTTCATAAATTATTTACACAAATAATGCATAAGGCAAGTTCGAATAACTGATTTTTGTTTAAATACATTCACTAAATTTTTATTAATAGGAATTCCTTATTATTCGAGAAATCTCTTAATTTACTAATTTTAAATCTACTAAATTATAAGATATACGTTTTACTAGTAGAAGTAAAAGCAACAGATAAATAGAAAAAGATATATTTTAAATTAATGTAAAAATTAGTTTTATACAATTTATTTCTTAAAAATTAAGGATACTTTTTCTTCTAGTTTATGGTAAATTTATCACAAATGCTTCAATTCACACACTAGGGTAAATTTTCCAAGAAGTACTGAATATTAGAATAGTTGATGGCTGCGTATGCCTTTTCCATGGACATAGAGATATCATTGATGGATGAGACCAGAATAACTTTGTGAGATTTATTCTAGGGCTAGAACTAGAACTACTGAATAAGAAATTTAAGAATAAAAAAAGAATCTGATAATAATCTTTCATGCATTTGTCTTTTGAGAATAATGGATAATAAATAGAGGGATGATATTTGATTTCTGTTGTAAAGTCACTATTCCTTCAAATAGACCCTTACATTTCCCAGAGATTAATTTTGGCCAGCTTCCCAGACACAAAATCCTCAAAATATTGAAGCCAGAAACACATTGCAGACCGTGAGAAGTGAAAGACATCTGAAATTTAAGTATCTGATGAAAAAATTACATCATTATTTCGTGTTTTCTTTCAGGCAGAAATCTCCTTGATGAACATGTTATAAAAAAAGGAAAAAGAACTAACTGATAAATGAACATCTCCAATGTCCTCCATTTTTGCCATTACAAATTAATACCTCTGGGGGTGGCTGGTACCAGGATTTGGGTCTTCACTGGTTTCAATCTCTAAATTGGAAGATTCAGATGGTGCTGCCATCTTTGAACCAAAAATCGTACTTCCACTTTTATTTGAGGGTGCTCTGTTCAAAAACGGAAGACGCTCTCTCTCTGACTTCATTCGCATAGTCTCGGACGGGCGGGCTTGGCGTTGGGAAATGTCATCAGAAACAACAACAACATCTCACATGTAAAAGTAAAAGCCAAAATATTGTGCCATAAATAAAAATCCTAAAGAAAAGTAAATATTTAAAGTTGAGGAAGAAACAAAAATTAAAACTATTAAATGAAATGGGAATAAGAAATATTAGTAATATTTATAATATAAGAGAGAAAGTCCGATATCAAAAACGAAATATAAAAAATTCATTGTACTAGTTATCTCAATACAAAGTTGTAATTAACGTTGTAAATCAAAATTTCTTTTAATAGGTTTTCCAACCAATCTAAAAAAGTAAAGTTCTTATATTGCTTATATTCGATTTATCGAGGTTAGTAATTTATTTGGTTTAACTAAGCAAATCGAATATATTTTGTTATTTTTCAAAGTAGACTGTGTTATCAAGTTCGATTTAAAAAATTATGTGGATCACAATGTTTATTTAAATGATATACGTTATTTTCTGAATATTTATTACACTTTTTCATGTTGTAGAGATATTAAAAACGAATTCCAAGTTCAAACATTTTCCTTTTGAGGTACGTAAGCAATAGAACTGAAGACTTAATAATTAGAAAAAAGTAAATTATATCTCATGTAACAAAACACTTTGCTTTACAATTTTTTTTCAAGAACTTACGTATATAATTTTATCAAGGAAAATATAAGATCATCTTAAAAAACATAAGATCATCTTAGTGAAAATAAATTTTAATATGCTCCTGTATTGTATTTATTTATGATTTTTACATACTATAAAATTTAAGTATTAATGTTTATCAAACTAGCTTTCAAAAGGTTTTTAATCACATTAACTTTGATAAATTTATGACGCTCCATGCTTTATATTTGCTTAACATAAAATTTTTATTGCGCTTTAATTTTGTAATTCCTGTGTTTTTATTTTTTTTGTAAAATTTATACAGAAAACTTTCACTGAAATTTTTAATAATTGAAATACGATTTTTCATTATTTTGTTTTAGAAACAGCAGATCAAAGTTCCTTGGAAGTCCATATGGTCATCAGTTCCTGTATGGGCCGTGGTTATAACTCATTTTGGACTAAACTGGATACTTTACACTTATTTAACAATGATGCCTACTTACTTTTCTAATATTCTCCATCTTGATTTAAAAAATGTAAGAGAAATTTAAGAAAATAAGATCAATTTTTTTCTAACACTTAGTTTTAATATCAGTATGGTTTTGTTTCAATAAGAATATTATATTTAAAAGTCTTCAAAACCTAATCATGATAAGAAACTTCTTCCTTTAAATCAAACATAATCCATTTATAAAGTATAATAAATTATATAACAAAGTATAATGTAGTTAAAATAGTTTCACAAAATTTAAACAGTGAATAATGTTTGAAGTTTCTATAATTTTAGTTATCATCCTGGTAAAGTAATTTCTTTGTGTAATGTGTTGCAAAATGTTTAAAAAAATACATTTTGCTGTAGTACAATATAAGTTGTAACATGGTAAGCTATTATAAAAATGATACAATATTATTTGAAAACAAACTACATAAAGTACTTTGGTTTACAGAAAAATAAAGCAATTTTAAACTGATAATTATGATTAAATATAAAAGAAGACATCAAAATATTGCAACATTTCAAATTTGTGTTTTCGAAATGTTGATCATTATAAACTATCTGTAAGATCATCCTTTAATGTTTCTTAGTAAATTTTTATTTTTTGATTTAAAAATTCATGATTTTATCATAAAAATGTTGGATTAAAAAATCAAATTTTTGAAGTTTTTTATTTATTTTTAGATGAAAAATTAAATGTAATGAATGATTTTAATTTTTATGTTCTAATTTATACGTTAATATCGTTTATATTGAACTACACATTGTTTTAAACATAAATGATGTTAACATATACATTAATATAGTTTCTATAGTCTACTACAAATCAGACTATCTCCATCAATATTCCAAAAAATTAAGAGGATATTTTATCGGGGATGAAAAGCTTTTGATACGGATCTACATTTATGTATTTCTACAACTTTTTTTAAAATTAAAGTCCACTAAACTATTAACCCTTTCGCGCCTAACAGGACACATAGTCGCAAGCAAATTTCAAAAAGTCTTTTGGGACAGAAACGCTACTCTGTCTATCTATAATGGGAGATTTTCCCCCCCAGTCTTGCCAGCATTTTAGAAAGTATTTTCATTTACTGAAGATAGATGGCACTACCATACATAATGTATTTCCCGCGTTTTTGAAGTGTAGTAGCTCACTCTATCTCTACGAAAGTAAATAGTTTAGTTTTGAAAAGTACCTCCTATTTTCAATGAACTTTTGATTGATCCATAAAGCTAAAGGCCAAATAAATTACTCATGGATTGCATACTGAAAAATCAAACATTGTAAAACCTCACTTCTTGATTTCATTGTATCTCTTACAGAAAAAAGGCTTGATGGTGCTCGGAAAGCTCAATGCACAGTATCAACGTCGTAGAGGAACTAGACACCCATCCAAAACATCACAATGGTCATTGTCGGTGACCATCTGCCAGTAACAACAACAACACAACGACGGTGCCGCAAATGTGCATAACAAAAGAAGGAATCACTCATTAAAATAACGTGCACGATGTGTACTGTCCCATTGTGCATTGATTGTTTCAAACCATACCATTCATAATTAAATTTTTATAACTGGAAAATTACTGATCCTTTTTACAAAATTACTCATTGAATACTACTGGGATACCAATGTTCCATTGGTCATAACTGATGGGAAATATAAGACCCGGACCTGACCTAAATCAGTGGTTACAAATATTCCTAAAAATATAACTTAATTTTAGCATTCTAGGGAGCCCTACTATGCCCTACTCATAGCTTATGCTACTAAAATTGTTCTGCTGTAAAAAAATAAAAAATAAATAAACCCTCATCACAAAAGGGTTAAGCCGGGTTGCTATTATTGTTGTGGTTTGATTTTAAATGTAAAAACAGAATATTTCAAAAGTAACGGAAGGTTTATTTTAGCATTGGTTAGTTTATTTTATAATTTTGTTAGTTTTAAGAATAGAGGCACTATATTTCGTATATTGAAATATATATTTCAAAATACGAATTAAAAATATATATAGTGTCAATAGTGCCTATTCTGTAATTCTTATTAAAATTAATTACAACAATTTAATATAGTGCCTATTCTTTAATTCTAATTAAAACTAATTACAAATGTCATCCCAATTTACAGTTCTTTTCATAGGGAAATATTTAATTTCAGGAGGATAATTCAGTGAAAATAGACTTCTAAAGAGTTTCTTTGTAAAAAATTTAATAAAAATTGTTTGCAAACTTCCTTTCTTCTTTAGACGAATTTGTTGCATTTTATTACAAAATGCTAAAATAAGTTAATATGTGCGAGTTACTAAGTGATGACCATCAGTAGTCTCTATTTGCCTTTATTGAAAGTTTGTACTTAAGTGCTCAGTTTTTTCCATAATTTCGATAGACAAGTCGATAACAAGATTAGTGTAATATCATGAAATAACTATAAAAAGTTAACAAGTATAGTGCTGCTATTTCTACATATTAGCTTTTTTTTGGATATAAATTTTTGTGCTATTCAGTTACAATAATATAAATAAAAGAAAATATAATTTTTCATATCTGAATTAATTTGTTTTTAGAATGGATTATTCTCTGGTCTTCCCAGTTTGATGATGGCCATTTTTTCAGTGCCAGCCTGCATTGCAGCAGATTCACTGAGAGCAAATGGTCGTCTACAGATTACCACGATTCGAAAACTTTTCAACAGCATTGGTAAAAAAAAAATCATTTTTTCATTAACAATATATTTTTATGAGCAAAAGTGTGAAAAAATTAATTAATAATAAAATTAAGCAAATCTGAATTTGAATATTTTTCTTATGTATCATTTTATGTGGAGGTTAAATATAAGAAAATGTAATGAATATTGTAATAGATTCTTATTCCTTTCTCAACTCATAAATTTTGATTTATAAATTCAATGAAAGTGTATTTCGGTGCTATTAAAATTACTATCGATAGTTTGTATGACTTCAGTCAAACTTCTTTTTGAAATATTTTTGACAATTTTATTTCTCAGTACAATACATATATGTATATATTTAAAATAATGGTTTATTGAGATAATGAATAAGCAGTCACGTTGTTGTAGTTTGAAAAATTCAATTTTCCTGTAAGCAACACACACAAGTAAATCAAAATTACTTTCTATGTTATAAAAATTGGCATTCTGCAAATCATAATTTTCGTAATTACCAAAAAAAATAAAAATAAATAAATAAATAAAAATTTAAATAACTTTTAATAAGGTTATCTGTCTAATTAAAAAAGAAATTGTAGTTGTCATGTTGGTTGGTTGGGTTTTATGGCGCAAGATCCAAAAAGGACAAGCTGCGCCAAGTAGTTGTCATTTGAAAAACTCAACGAAAAATATATTTAGATTTAAAATCTTTATTATAAAACGAATATTTTTTTTTTCAATTTGCAGATTTTTTTACTGTCATTTACTGGTTTGTGAACAAATTTATTAGACAAATATTTAATGCTGTTTACCTCTTAAAAATAGATTTGTAAACATTTGTTGCATTACTTTTAAAAATTCAATGACATGAATGTCATATGGGATCAAGGCCTACAGTGGCCATGCCTGTTTTCATGATTGAGTATTCTGGGATGCGAAGCATTTGTCCGAGTTAGGTGGTCAGTCTAACACGAAATCCCCAGTGCTTAGTTCTAAAGCATGCTTGGTACTCAATTTTATCGACCCCCTGAAGGGTTGAAAGGCTAAGTCTACCAATCCCAACACGAGGAGAGAACCTCTGCTGTTATCATTGTCATTAACACGGCTGTTATCAAACGCTTAGTTACCTCATTTAAAACGTAAAGTTTAATGAAATTCTAACTATAATGAATTTAATGTATCTTTGCTGAGAACAAATTTCTTTTGCAGCTTTCTATGGCCTTGGATTTTGTTTACTAGCTATCGTGTTTGTTGGTTGCCAACAGTCACTAATAATTGCATTATTTGGATTATCATTTGCTTTTAGTGGCTTCTTATTTTCGGGGTTTATTGTTACACATGTGGATATGAGTCCACAGTTTGCAGGTACGTATAATAAATTTGTTTGAAACATCTACTTTTATTTCTTGAATAATAAATTATATTGTGCTTTTATTTATTTTTATTAAAAAAAAGCTTAGATTTTTAAAGTTTCAAAAACTTTAAACATTGGCATGTTAAACATTTTGTTATAATCCTAACCATTAACAAGAATTGAAAATTTTAAAAAATAATTTAGTTATTCATCAAAACATTTTACTGTCTTATAATTTTAAATGTTGTTTGTTAAAATTATTAAATTTTTATAAATTTGTATCATAATATTTTTAAAGATTCCAATAATTAAACTAAAAATATTTATATTTTTCTGTTGATGGATATTTTATGAATTCAATATTTTCTATGTTTAAATTTTATAGACATTCCTTTAATAAATTTTTCAACTTATATAGTTATTTATTGAAATTTAGTTGAAAAGAAAAATATTTATAATTATTAATAAAGTAGTATTTATTAATAATTATAAATATTTTCATTAACTAATAAGACTTTAGTATTTATTAATAATTAATCAATTAGTATTACAAGGAATGGTTTTGAAACTAATGTTTAATTAATAAAAAATAATCAAAATATTAATTAGTATTATACTTTAATTAAGTGTGTACAAATTTTGGTTTTAGTCAGTTATTTATAATTTAAAAAATTTATAATTTATAATTTAAAAGGTAAAAAATAAAACTTGATATCAAAAATTGTAAAAAAATGTTTTTAATTAAGATGATTTATTTCGTAAGAACATGATAAAATATATTTCAATTTGAATTGGAGATTTTCGAACAAACTAAACAATTCAAATTTTTGTGAAATTGTTAAAGAAATATAAAGCCTATGAATAATAAATTACTAGGGCTGATTCAACTAGGATCTATGGTTTAAATTGGATTCTTCTAACTATTGCAAATGTCTAAGTCAGAGATGTAAAGACCATGATTTATTTAACTATAAATCAGATTGTTATTCATTCAGATATTAGCCAAAGATAGGTGAGTAGATTGTTACAATACCTGATACATGGATATACAGCTGAAAGCTGTTCAAGAAATAAAAAAAGAAAAATAAATTTTTCTTGAGTTAGCTTTTATAAGAAAGCAAAAAGTTCAGAAAAAGAAATAAACAGCCACAAAATAGATCAAAATTTAAAAAAAAAAAATTGTCAGGCTTTTGTGATCATCCTATTACCTACTTAGATAATGTGAAAATACGAAAAGAGTATGTTTATATTGAATGGTACAAATAACAGAGTGACTTGCAGAAAAGAATACACATATAAAGAAATGTCATAAATGTAGCCGCTAATAAGAATTCTTAGAAAAAATCTTATAGAATTTGTTTAAGATAGCGTGATACTAATTGAAACTTAATTAGTATCACTCAATAATTAAGTTTCAAGCCATTTGATAATGTTTAGAAGCATATTGCAATTATTCTGATTCGATTCTTCGAATAAAGATGGTAATTAAAATTATCAAAATACTTATGAGATTAAAAGTGATATTTTTGAATGCGCTTCGTAAGCATGAAAATATAGAAATAGTTACCACGGTTTTGTTATAGAAATAAATGTATATATTCTTGCAATATGTGGTATCTTTATTGAAGTTCTGTAAGTCTTGAATTTGTTTTCCATAGCGGAAAATGTTGGATATCTAAGGTTTATAGAAATATTGTAGAAGCCTAGATTGAGCAAAAATGACCGAAAAATCTCAACTTATCTAACTTTTAGGCGCATCTATACATAGTGTCTAAAGTAGTGATAGCATACACACAACGCGGTAGCATATGCAATGGATGGAAACTGAAGCTCAGTGAACGAGACCGATGACTATTAAAGCTGATAGTTATATCCAAAAAGAAAACAAAGCAGCGAAAGTGACTGCAAATCTCAATCAGAATCTAGATTCTGTCTCAATGATTAGTTAGAAGGTATTTACTTGATATGATAACTTATCAATGATATCATTTACTAACTTATCAATGATAAGTTAGAAGAATGAGCAAAATTTACGACTGGGCAACTGACAGGGCCTAGTTGATTGATAAGTAAATAAAAGTAATATGGTCGGATGAAAAGTCTTTCACACTTATTCCTACAACAGGACGAGTGCACATATGAAGGGCACCTCATTAACGTATGAGTGTGATTGTCTACTTCCAAATGTCAAGAATGGAGGTAGATCTATCATGATATAATAGATCTACCTTACTTCAAATACTATATCTCGATGTCAAGCCTTGTCATGATTTCCTGCTTGACCAATCGTACTCCAGAAAAGAATGATCACTTGAGAGAAATATAGGGAAATATTAACTGACAAAGTCAATCCTGTGATGCAAACCTATCCATGCATTAAATTTGTCCAACTATAGTTTGGTAATTCATGAGTAATTATGCATTATTTTGTGTTTCACAACACATTTTCTAACAATGGCTTATAATTTTATACATTCTTGTCATATATAATATTATTTTTTATATTTATATCATAAATCTACATAATTCCAAATGTATTAAATTTTTTTTTCACTATCATTTTGATATAGGTATTTTATTCGGCATCACAAACTGTATTGCAACATTACCAGGTTTCCTTGCACCTGCATTTGCAGGAATGATTCTTGATCATGGAGTAAGTATGTTATAAGTAAAAGTCTAAAATTTTTTAAATAATTTTTACAACAAAATAAAAATATTTTTCATTAAAATTTTTTATATTTCAAAATATTTTAAATGATAAGAAACAAAACATGATTGTCATCTGTCAATCAAAGAATTAAATAAAAATATTTTAATAAAATCAATGCAAAAATTTAAGAAATACGTAAAAATTTTAATATTTAATAGAGAAAGTTTGTAACATACATAATGAATATTTGACTTCATCAACAAAAAAAATTTTTAAGGAACTACATAAACGAATATTTGTTTAATACCTTATAATACCTTATACCTTATAATTTAGTTTTCAAGATCTAAAATATGCTTTAGCAAATATGGCGTATAACTATTTAACAAAATAAATAGTATCTTACAGAAAATATATTGTTGATTTTCATTAATACTTACTCCATTTCATTTCAAGTGAAAGATTGATACTTACGTACTATGACGACTACCCTGGTGATATTTGGCGATAAAAATTTTCATTGGTGAAACTAATACGATTTAAATAACACATATATAATATTCTTTATTTTAGCGCCCTCTATAACCTATGTTAGCTTCTAGGTTTTTTTAGGTAATCGTCATATTATTTTTTCCAGTCAGTACCGATAGTCGTCATAGTACCTAAGTACCGAAAGGTTAATTTTACTGGTTTTTCGCCAAACTACGACGTAAACAAGATTATTCAAAGTTTTTTACATTTAATTGTTTAGTCACAAACTTGAAATTTAATTGAAAAAAATGAAAATTTAAATTTTGAAACATTTGAATTACCACAATAATTTCCATTTGAGAAGCGGATTTAATTTAAACATTTGGGCACTAACGAGATTTTATAGGTTTGTATTTACTTATCACAAAGCCTTCAAATAAACTCTAAGATATATTATAAGTTATTTATTAAATATTTGATATTATGTATGAGCTTCGTTACTTGCTGGAAGAAATTTTTAAAGTAAAGTAAAATTTAGTTATTTATTTAAAAATAAATAATAGTTAAACAATCAACAAATAACCATCACAATGGGAAAAAAATTTCTGGAATGTTTGTTCAAATCATTCTGAATAACAAAAATAAATTTTAAAGGAAATTTCTGCATGTGTATAAATGAAGGAATCATTTAGAAGAATTTCTTTTTATTTACAATCTCTATAAAATGTCTAAGACAGTACAATCTTTCTAAAATAAAAGATGAAGCAAAATCACATCAAACATTTATATAGTAACTCCATACATTTCCTGCAGAAAAAAAATTTCCGAGTTGATCTACTTTTCTCATTTTAATGGATTTTATTTGGTAAATGTTGTCGTAACATATTACCAATTGTCAATTAATTTTTTCTTCTGAGTGACTTTCTTTACCATCTATAATGTAGTCATAAGAAATGTTCAAGTTGAAAATTTGATACAATTGTTAGTAATAAGCCATATTTTTTGGGCATCTAGATCTCTTGTATTACAGTCCAAACATATTTTAATTGACTATAAAAGAAATTTCCTACAGAAGAAATATTTCAAAGTTTAGTGACATATTGTATGGATTATAACCACACTAACCAACAATTTAATTATATCTTATTTAAAATAGACTCAAAAAGAGTCTTCTGGCCAAGCTGCACAATGGCAGCCCATTGACTACGATTGTAAAACTACTCCTAAATCCATTTAATCATTATTGTTATTAAAATCACCTTTAATATTTTAAGAATTATTAAACAACAATATCCATCAGTTATTTTATAAACACTCTGAATTGCAGTCATAAGAAATGCTCAAGTTGAAAATTTGATACAATTATTAGAGGCAATTTAATACAGAACTTGTCAATTTTGAGAAATATTTTGTCATCCAAACAAAGAATTCAAAACATTTTGTAAGATTTTTTTTTTAAAAATGGAGTGTACAATATATTGTCAATAATATAAAGAGTACGAGTGTATATATTTTGCTATAATATGGATTTAGTTTTACGTAGAAGCTTCTAAAATTATTATAATTATTAAAAGTTATTATAATTATTTTGTAAATTCGCATTATTTTAACAAAGCAAATAAGTACAGTTGCAATAAAATAATATGTTGATATAGGAAACTAAAATAAGGTTTAAATTAAGTCAAATGTTTTTGTACAGATAAACATTTTCTGCTCCACATTAGACGAATTTCGTTCGCAAAGAAATACTCTAGATATTATTATTTTTTATTTTATAAATAAAAATTTTATGGATTTTGCTTTAAATTCATATTATAAAAAAGAATGTGGTCATTTAACAACAAATTACCGTATTAGAATAAGAACTCATTTTAAAGCTTCAAGTTTCATGAAACCTACTATACAATTATCTGAAATTATTCAGGAATCCCACTCTGCGATATGAAATTGTCAATGCTAAAAAAATATTATTTTCAAATGTGCTCTAAAGTTTTGAAGAACACTTAATGTATTTTCTGAATTTACAGGTATATACTACGAATTATTTAATTAATTATTAATGTGGTCCCCATTCGGAGTGTTATTCGGTTACTTCTCTTTCCACGCTGAATGACAGTAATAAGACCCATATTTATTTTTCAGAAAATTATATAATTAATTTAACAAAAATTAACCTCCTTCATTTATTTAGAATAGAGTGCGAAATTAATTTCCATGAAATTATCTACAATTCTTGAACTTGACCATTAAAAACCAAACTTTATTCTTTTGTTTCAGAATTTGAATATTTCATAGCCTAATATCAAAAGAATAAAAACCATAATAATTTAAGCTACATTGTAATTTCTTTGATTATATTATTCTGTTGAATTTTACAATATTATCTAATCGTTAATTCATAATTTTTATGCATAACTGTGAAAATGGAAATCTAAAAAAAAATTTCATTATTCAATAAATTTTTAATAATTTTATTAATAACTTAAACTATTTTATAAGAAATATAGTAAGATGATGTAAACGTTGTAAATGAACACACTTAATTGCAAAACTATGATAATTATACATTATCAAGTAACAATATGTACATGCTTATTTCAAAAGCATTTAACAAATTATACCTAATCATAGAAATTTTTTTTCTAATGGAAGGGCACGGCCGGAAATTGCTACTCATTATAGCATTACCCGGTGGACACCAGTGGACCAAGTCACGGAGGTACGAGTAGCATTGGCCACGTAACATCACCACAAACCCTTTTACACAGCGGACCACATTCATTCATTATCTCAGAAAAAGAAAGGACAAAAACACACACACACACACACAGAGAGAGAGAGAGAGAGAGAGAGAGAGAGAGAGAGAAAGGAAACGTTCATGACCAAATCTGGATTCCAACCCGGAATCAACAGCCCAAGATTAGGAACACTAACCACTCATTTATTTATTGGTCGGCAGTTATTGAAATGTCTGTGGAATACATCATCATGGCATTTTTTCCTATTAAATCATTTGAAAGACAAGTGACATTCTTTAGAAAATTCGCTTTTTGATGATTATGTGGTAATTTCACGTAAGAAATTTTTGCGATTATAGGGAATCAGCCGAGAAGCTCACAGACGCCTTCAAATGGTATCCAGGTCTATATATTTATTATGAAATGTTTTCATGTTGATACTGCCTTGAAAACATTGATTAAAATTTAAGTGCTAATGTTTGTTTTTTTTAGGTTAAATTAAAAAGTTATTTCATCTTCAATTAAAGTTGTATACAAATGTGGTTTGTTCCTTAAATATACTTAAATAACATGACAAACCACTGAGCTAAATTACAACATAAACGATTAAAGATAATAACTTTATTACAAAGGAAAAGACGTGGAAACTTGTAATCAATCTAAACTCATTGTAAAATATTTAGACAAATAAGCAACGCCCTCTATGGCAATTATAATTTCACTAAAATTGTTCATTTAAACCAATTTTTATATTTTCTTCCTGCATTGCTCTATGTATTTTCTATTGATACATACATTATCTCCCCCCTCCTTTTTTTTTTAGCAAACATTAAGAGGTTGGAGAATTATCTTCATAACTGCATCTTCCATTTGCTTATTAACGGGAACTTTCTACAACTTTTTTGCATCTGCTGAGTTACAACCGTGGAATCAGAAACCAAAACCAGAAGTGAAGAAGAAACAACCCATAGACACAATCAGTTGTACTATATCTGAAGTTTCCTATTTGTAACAGAAAGTGTTCCTAATTTTGAAAGACAACAACCATGTCCAAAGTGTTAAAAGAAGCAAATCTAAAATGATGCAAATTAAGAGTGATGAATTGTAAGTTTGCAAAAGATTAGGCTTCTACAGTGGTACACAGTATTGTTCAAGAAAATCACTATTAAGGTTGGTATTTACTTGTATAAATAATGAATGAAAATACTTTATGATACCAACTTATCTCAGAATGATTATATGATGCCTTACACTTTTGCAGAAAATGATCACTTTCTATATAAAGTATATTCATTCTGAAAATAGACCATTATTGGATATTTATTTATAGTTGTGTATATATATTTATAATTATTAATCTTATGTATAGCTACAAGTTTTGCAAATAAATTTTTATTAAATGATTAAAAACATCTTGTGTGGTATTTTTTCAAATATGGAATTAATGAGAATACGAATGTCGTTATAAACAACATTCCTTCACATATACGATCAGAAAATGATCATATACAATTCTCAACATTATAAAGGAATAATAAAGAAAAAAATGTCTTCTCACAACACATTTATTTTTTTATAAAAAGGCCATGTTGAACAAACACTGTGTGGGAAAATCAATTTATTCCTAACTTCAAGTTAAAGTTACTTCGAAATGCTCGTAATGAAACAAATCATAATTTACGTATAGTAATATTCTTTATACTATTTGATAATAATTAATAATAGGATTACCAGTAACTAATCCATGAACCATCGATAGTTTACGAGAAAATATTAGTAATCCATAAAATTCTAAATGTATTCGAATTTGAATTTATAAAAAATAGATACTTATATTTTATATAAATTAAAATTTATGAAGGGAAATTCTTATATATTCTGAAATTTTTTATCTTTAATTTATATTAAATTTAAGATATGTTCTATATTCGTGTAAAGAACTTAAGATACGTAATATTCATAAGATTAACATTTTCTTTTTCTTATAATCGCTTATTTTTGTCAAGGAAATTAACTTTTTTGAAGATTTTTATATGCTTATGATTTTCAAGTAGTCAAGAAATTTTCATTTTACTACTATAAGGTCACGTGAATAAAAATAGTTATTTCCTTAGTTTTTAAGAGATGAGTGAATCAAGGAACTAAACCTTGCCAATTTGTTAGTATTATTTCTCTTTTTTCATTAAAATTGCAATTAGACTAGATAAAGTGTTTGTTATGCATGAGACAAAAATACATTCATGTATAATTTGATTCAAAGTAATACAGTGATAGAAATTTAAATATTTAAATTTTTTCTGTTGTGTATCTATTCTCCATGAATTATTTTTTTTTATCAGGATAAGTATATTCAAGAACATCTCATAAATATTTAATTTAAGCTATATTTGTATTATAATGCCGACAATATTATAATAACGTAGAAATCTGAATTAAAAATGTAGGTTTTTCAATTTCCCATAAAGCATTGCAAAATGAAAATTGCTCATTATATGTTGAACACGCTTTATAAATCGTGATACAACAATACGTATTTGTTGTGTATCTACAAGGGCAACGTCTTTTCCAGTTACGTCATAGGATGTGACACAGTTTTATCAATAATATTTATTATACAAGAGCCTCCTATTTGGTTAATTTGATTTTGTTTCAGATTCGGGCTTTTTATGAATGTCACGTTTGTTTTGTTTCGAGCCCTTATTTGCGCAAACTGACTTTCTTCTTACAAGCATAATTGAGAGTTTTTTCGAATTTTATTTTAAGACATAATAGGAAAGTATTTAATGTTTTATATAAAAAACACAAGTAGTAATTGATATTATTAAAGTATCACAATTTTCCGAGGTCATTTATTAATGTAAGGAAACATTTTCGATAATTATTTAAGAAAAAAGTAAATAATCGCATTTGTAGCTTATTGTTAGCTAAATTTTTTTTTTATCACAGATTGATAGTATTAAACATTTAATTACACAAGTTTTGAATTTTTCCATTCTAGAATTTAATTTTCGAGATAGATATTTTTTATTTTTTGCATTTGAAATATTCACCACGAAAGAAATAAATTGATGTTATTACAAATAATCACAGTGAAGAAAAATTTTTTTTTAATATTAATTACCATGTTGTTGCTCTTATGTGAGTTTCACAACTTTTGCTAATAAAAAATAATTTTTTTGCTAAAATTTTTTCGATAAAAATAATTAAAATGTCAAAATTCATTTTCAATATACTTAAATAAGTCTGAAAACTCAACTACTAAGTAAATTTAAAATTGAATTCTTTTCAAAAAAAAGTAATGAATGAATAAGTGAGAATGAGAAACAGGAATTTTCTACAATCTCTTTCTTATAGAAAGAAATATATCATAATCATTTAAGGAGATACACATATTATTGTTACATCATTATAATAACATATTCATAAATATATAATATATAATTTTATATTTCTATTGCATCACGACCTCAACACACAGTATCCGAAAAATGTTACATTGACGGTTGATATATATTGCTCTACTTTAAAATAAATTAAAGTATTTATTTTAATACTTCTGACACTCTTCTCTTAACTTCAACAAACTTTAGAACCTTAAAATCTACTGGAATTTTAATGCGCGACTCAGCAAGACTATGGTTGGGTTACGAGTAGAATTTGCTACAATCTGATCACTAAAATGGTGCACAGTTAAAGAGATTATAAGTGCATTCAATTAACAAATGTTCTAATTAAATTTAAGAAGAAAATCGCATAATTTAAAAATAGAATATTTATTTTTTGCCCCCATTTATTTATTATTATAATTATTAATTAATTTTTAAAAAAATTTTAAGCACTGTCTAGTTTTATTTAAACATACATATTATTGTATTAAGAATTACCTATTACACCTAAGTCTGTTTTTACACGGTCTTTTTGTACACGGTTTTGATATAACACGGTTTGAAAATTAAATATTTTTAATTTTTTTACACGATTTTATTCCATTTAGCACGATTTGAAATTTTATGTACTTAAATTTTTTTTGTCAAATTTAATTTTTGCGAAGTATGTTCATATCACAAAAAAGTATTTATGAAAGAAAAAAGTCTGAAACCATCGATAGTATCGGTAGTTTGCGAACACTAGCTTAAAGATTTAAGTGAATTCCCCTTTAGCGCGTACAAACAAGTAGGGGAATTCCCTTTATGTGCATACAATAAAATTTACTGGTCAGAGCAATTGAAACGTGTTAATATTTTGTGAACTGTCAATGCAATAAGACGTGTTTGGTAAAGAAATTTTTTGCAGGCAAATTTGATTTTCCATTAAATTTAATTTTAACGCATTAAGATAAAAGGTAAGCCAAAAAATATTTTGTATTTATTCAGTTATTTATGTTTTTTAATTTTGTTAAATATTTTATGTATCCCTAAAAGGAAATGTCAGATATAAAACTAAAACGGAAGGCAATTTCTTTGGAAACCAAGATTAAAATTTTAGATCGCCTTCGAAATGGAGAAGGCTCAACTGCTCTTGGTACATTTAATTTATATTACTTTTAAGATTAGAGTGCATATCTTTTTTATCATTAATTACTATGCTTGTGAAAATAAGCATTATATATTTGATTTAATAAAATAAACATGAATTCTTGTTCTTAAAAATTCTTGTTTTTCACTAATTTTAATAGGTTTTAGAGATTAGGAACAAATCACCCATTTTTGTATAAGATCAATGTCTTTTTTTACACGGCTTCTTCTGGAACCAATCTACCGTGTAAAAACAGACTTAGGTGTACTGAATTCATTCCTTTACAAATGCTTTTTAAATTTCTTCAAACATTCCTTTATAGTTAAAATGAACTTTGACTCTATGCTTGGTAAAATCATTAACAGAGTGAAGCTGACTTGAAAACAACATTCTCGAATGTTGTGTTAACATCTGCTCTCCGAATAAAAACAGCTGTGAAAAAGTAGAAAGCAGAATTTAGTCAAAATTCTATAATTCCTTTTCTACTAGTTTCGTAATTGTTTTACGATTCTGAAGGCCACGTAATACGACGGACAGACGAACATAGACATAGACGAATAGAAATGAAATTCATGGTATGTATTTGGTGCTAAGTGATTTATATTAACGAGAGAAATTATTACACTGACCACAGACAATAAAATTGAAACATTGGCATGGTTTTTCAGCGTACATTTAATAAAGTCAATAATTTATTTGAATTTCTTAGTTTTTTAGTATTTAATAGAATTTTTTTATGTTATACTATTATATATGATGTTTATGTTACATAATCAAATTAATAAATGCTATATTTATTTATTTTGATTTATTTGGAAGTAAAAATTACACATAGTATGTCTTAGAAGACACAAAAATGTAAAAAATAAGTCAAGAAATTTAAAAAAGTATTTATAAAAGAGCACACTTACATCAGAGCAAGAAATTATTTAAGAAGTTATCTTAATGATTCCATATTTTTCATAATTGTGTGATTGTTAAAAAATATCCTATTTGACTAGGAACTTTTGAACTACTGTGCTATTTTTATTTTCCATAATTTCCTCAAAAAATATTTTACCTAATATTCTAGATTAAACTAATTATTGTAAAAATTTAGTTTATACGAAAGTCAACATAATTAAAAACATTTTAAGATTTTATTTTATTTATCGACATAGCTTAAAATTATTAAATAACTTAAAAAAGCCAAATGTTAAAAATGAACAAAATTCTAAATAATGGTACAACTAAAATCTGATAAAAGTAATAGATGTGATTGAAATCTTAGCACTTTAATGTACTTTTGTATACGTGAATGAAATCTTAGTTTTATCCATTTCAAATTATTTTACTGCAAATCCATATAATTTGTAAATTCATCATCACCTAAGTAAGTTTAAGGGTTAATTATTCATTTAGTTTATAAGTTATTCATATAAACAAAAAAACTTTTGTGTTTGTCCTCAAAATTTTGTAAGGTGTTTCAATTAAAAATGGCTGAAATATATGGAATGAAACTTAAAACTACGTTTTTGGCAAATTGAAAACAAGTTTTCTTTCGAAATTTTATTTGCAGCATTTATATACTGCTGGCCACCATGAATGCAACACCATGAAGGAAGCATGCAAATACATGAAATTTACAACATGCATTAGTGGAAGTGAGATATGCAATTGATTAGAAGCACACGCATATCACGTGTGCCTGTGATGCCACTTCAAAGCGCTTTTTAAGGTTTGGAGATTTCAATGATTTCATGTTCGGCAATTGTGTATATTTTGTGGTTTTTTTTTAAAAATAATAATAATAATAAATAAATAAAAAAAATAAAATAATGATTAATTATACCTTGTAGAAAACAGTTATCATTTTTTGATCAAGCATCCGAGTTCGACAGAGGAAGGATAGTGGCCTATCGAGATTATGGATTATCTTTCAGGGAAATCGGTAGTCGAATTGTACGAAATTAAACAACTGGAATGCGGATATGTGATCGTTGGATGCAGCAGGCTAAAACGGACCAACGTCTTCGATTGCATCCACCTCAGTGCACCACTTCACGTGATGGCAGGCAAATTGTGCGCATGGCAGTGACGGATCGTTCAGCAACATCACGAACCATAGTACAGCACATTCAGTCTGTAACGCATCATCCAGTGTCTGCGCATATAATTTGACTCCGTTTACAGCAGAGTGGTCTGTCCGCAAGAGGTCCATTGCTTCGTCTATCCTTGACGCAGATCCACAGACGTCTCCGTCATTAATGGTGTAAAGAAAGAAAAATGTGGACTGCAAAATGGAATGAAATTGTCTTTAATGATGGATCACGCTACTGTCTCCAACACCACGATAGTCGCATTCAAGTTTAGAGACAGCGAGGATTCTGATCAGATGAATTATGCACCCCCCACACTGGTCCTGCTTCGGATATTAGAGTTTGGGGCAGTATTGGATATCACTTCCACACGCCTTTAGTACGCATTGACGGTACTTTAAGTAGTCAGCGCTACATACCCAAGGTGTTAGAGTTAGTTGTCCTTCCTTATCTTTCTTATCCTCACAGCCCCATTTCAACAGGATAATGCGCGACCACACGTGGCACACATTGTCCAAGGTTTCTTGGTCAACCGCTAGATTGAAATATGTCGTCCATGGTTGCTTAATGATTGATCCAGTTTATATCGCCAGCTGTCACACTAGATCAACTATGGTCTGCTGTACATCAAGAGCTTATCCAAAGCATATCTATTAAACTTATCACAATTAAGTTGGATAATATGTACAATGGCTTTATATAAAATATCTAGAAAAACGTGATATTTTGGGCATAAAAATACAAATAGGCACTTAACCATAAATTTAAACCACTTGTTTATCGCATATAATAGTATTTAATTATATTAGGGTAATGTTATAATATAATTTCTATTTTTATAGAAATGCTTACAATATTTCAAATGATAAAGATTGCGATGTACGTAAACTATGTATCTGAAACTTAAACCTGAGAAAGAAACAAAAATGTGGTGACAGTTTAAATCCTCTATAGAATAGAAAGTTCATATGAAATCATAGCAAAAGAATCTGATTCTATGAATTAAAGTAAATCAAAGGTTAACTATGTTCAAATTGTAATAGCTATAGAATTGCATAAAGATTTATTCAAAAAGGGATAATGAAGAGAGATTATATGAGAAGAAAATTGATCAAAACTAAATTTTTAACTAGATTGGACACTTTATTTTATATAGGTAATTAGAAACCTGTTTCTTAAGGTAGGAATTATTGATATTCTAGTTTCTTAACCTCTGTAATATGAGATAAAAAAAAGTTTTCATATTTATAGAATAATTTGAATACCAGACAAGGTAAAATATTTTTGGTAATACGTATCATCCCGGTGGTCAATTTAATCAAAAAGAAAAATGTTTCCAAAATTTTTAATCTTTCCTTTTAGAATATGTTGGAAAAAACAGCTCAGTTCATCTGTATTGAAAAAAAATGTGTAAAACTGTGTATTTTTTAAATTCCTATTCCAATTGCTAAGTATTAAATTTAAAATTTACATGCTCTAAAAACGAAAAATATTAAACTCGAATAAATAAAAAGAATGTGTATTAAATATAATTGAAAATATAAATATAGTCACTAAACAGCAGTATTTAGTGCTTTGTAGCCTTATTTGGCAATGTATATATATTTGCGGATGTGGTAAATGGTATGACCCATAAATATCGAATATGTTTTGTTAAAAAACATACACAATTTCTAAAATTTAAATATTTTAAAAAATTTAACTTTTTAAGAGTTTTAGAAAATTTTATTTAAAAAAATTCTTGAACGCGAGAAATGCTAAATGATAAAATGTAACTAAAAAAGATCAAAAATAAATTTATTAGAGGGAAATTTTATGTTGATTTTTCTCACAAAATTTCTGCTTAAAACTTCTGAATGCTAAATTTCCGATTCAAAGCAGCAATACAGCGTAATAGTTACTTAATTCTTAATTAAGTAACTATAATTAAAATTACGTAATTCTAAAAATTCCCTGAAAACAACTCAAAGTCCAACATCATAGTTACTAAAAGTGATAATAGATTACAAATATAGAAAAGCAAAAAGAGAAAAAAAAAGTTAATTGTTTAAAAATGAACCAAAACACAATGCAAAAAAATCCCAAGATAACAATAATAAATATAAGGGATTCCCATTAAAACACATGATTAAATGTTTAAATAAATGAATTAGATTAAACATTTCTTGGATCGATAAACTGTAACAATGATATGGAAAAACATAATAGAGGCATCCTTAATACAAAGAAATGAACTTTATTTATCATAAAATGAAAACTCAGTTTAAATAATTGAAAATTTCAAATTCTTTTGTATATGTAAACATAAAAATGAAAGTAAGCTACATTGCGAAGTAATTTATCATATCGAAAATCTAGCAAAAAATTAGTAATTAATAAATTTGAGAAATATGATAATACATATAGGAAGGAAATTTTAAGATATAAAAAAGTATACAAAAAGTTTATATATATATATACACAAGAAAAGAAAAAAAGGGATTATTATTTGTCAAAATAAAGGGTGAACACACATCTTAAAATATTGTAATTTTAATCATTTATGACCAGAAGATTTTAAGCAAAATTATCAGTTATGAAAATTCAAATGCATTGCTGAAAATTAATGATTATTACTACAAAATAAGAAGGAAAAAATTGTTAAGTTATATTGAAAAATATTTAACAATTTATAAAGACTCATGCAAAATGATATTTTAACGTCATTTGAGTAATAAAAACAAATATTTTTGCAGTTAAAATTTAAATTTATGTAATATATTTCATAAATTAAAAAAGTTGATTCTTATACTCCATTCGTCTTTCAAAGTTTAACTTAATATAATGTATTTACACAATAAGGTCCTGGGTCAAACATTCTTCCTTCTAGGTGTGATTTTTTTCCCCAGATGTTTAATAATTTATTAAGAACCTAAAAATTGATAAAAAGACAAATTTCTTTTTAAAAAAATTCGAAAAATGTAAATATCATTATTTAAATTTAATTAAAACCTTGAATGTATCATACATAAGAATCTTTGGCATCAACAAATGTAAACCTTAACACTTGGAAACTTGTTTCGTTATGCATTCATTTTCACAATGAGTAATAAACACAGTAATAATGTTTTTGAATCCAACGTGTAAATTGCCTTTCGGAAAAATGTTTTATGGATGGAGGGATGTATTCATGTCACGTAGATGAGGGAACCTGAAAAAAAACCAAAGCACTCACCTTGACAGAAGTGCTTGCAGAAGGCTGAAACACAATATCCATGTTCCTGTTGTTAAACTCGGACTGGTAGTGAACCTGGAAACTTTCACTCTTAAAACCAATGTCTTACCATTAGGTTATGGTAGAAGCCAGTTAAGCATCCCTTGTGTGTTTGCTTTCTGGGAGGGGATTTTGCAAAGATAATGGGCCTTACTAATGTGTCGTAAATGATAAATCCAGGAAATTTTCAAGCAACATGTTCTGTTGACAGGCATGATGAAAGCCAAAAAGCAACATCTATTTCCCATTGTTCAAAAATTCAATAATCGTATCTTAAATCTTCTATTCTGAAGAATCAGTTAAGAATCTACAACTAGAGATCGTAATAAACTCTATGAAGAAGCCCCACGGGTAACGGATATCTTTATATCTCTTGTAAAGAATTTTTATGTCAATTTCGTGTTATTTTCTTTCAGGGCATTTCACAGATAACTAGATATATTCTAATTCGTATTCGATTTTCGAATTCGTAAAATGGAATTCGAAAATCTACATGGAAATAATTCCAAGACATGTGCATTAAGAAAAGTAGAAAATTACTTTTCCACTTGCAATTATTTAACAGTATCATGAAACAAACTCAGAAATTTTTACTGGCCATGGTGTGGAAATATTGAAACTGCCTATCTCATACTACAAGGTTGTTAAAAAATAAAGTTTTAAATAAAGATTTGATAGCCTATAAAATATTTTCTATAAATATATATTTCAGTTAAAGTAATATAATTGTATAATTTTCTCTCTTGATTCTTATTTCGTAACATATTCTCAAATGTAATTACATTTGAGAAAATTTAATTGTTGTAACAACTACAGTTTAATTACTTCATCAACTACAGTTGAAATTTAATTGAATAATTTTCACACAAAAATAAATTTATATAAATAAAATGAATTTATTTTAAATTATTAGAAATTTTTTCTATTAAAAATGCGAGTAAAAGAAATTTCGTCATAGATTCAATAGGAAAAATTTAAATTAACTAAAGAACAATGTTTTCTTTTATTTGATTTGTAGGTAAATAGTATTCAGAGAGAAAGGATATCCCGTTTATGACGTCATGAAAAACCAGTCTGCTGTTGCAGACAGTAGTTTTTTTTTATTGAGTAAAGCAACTCTTACTTCAGTGGTCTGCCTTAGATGAATCATAATAAGAGTAAACCAGTCTATCTTAGAAAGGCAGAAATATTTCTTAGATATTATGAGTAATACAGATAAAGAACGGTATTTTTCTGCAAATAAGGGAGAGAAAAAAAAACATAACATAACTGTTTATTTTATTTTTGCCTCTCTAACCAGCTTCAATTTCACTTTCACTTTCATTTTTGAAAACTGCTTCCATGCATTTCTTTCACACAAAGCAGGTTTGGATTAGACCGGCGAAAGTGCTCGAACGACAATGTAAAAGCAGCACCTGTGATCAAGAACTGGATATATCAAATATGTGAGTTGTTTGTTTAAATTCTAAGAAGAAAAAATACCAGTTATTTATTTTAAGAGCATGATTATAACAGTTAACACAATGGAAAATTTCCATTTCTTGTATGGATATGTGTGATAATTAAAACAATTGAAAATTATCTTTTTTTTTCTATTTCAACTAATAGCTACTTTTTGTCTAACGAATTAAATAATTTTAATTTTCAAATTTTGCTTCATTTCCTGCTAGTTTTCTCAGATAACGATGTGTAAGATATGAAATTCTATCTATTTTGATAAAAATTATCACTGATTTCCTGTAGCAATCTATTTCGAATTTTGAAAGCATTATTTAAGTCTCACATATGTTTGGTATTAAAGTATCTTAACATTGATCAGTTAAATTGTAAAATATGATAATTATACTTGTTACATATTTTATTTTAATTGCCAGAATTCATAATTTTTTAATGAATTTATTTGAAAATTGGTTTGACGAATTTGAATAAAATTAAACTTTTTTTTTATCGATTAATTTTTTTGTTGGCAATTTAATTTACAAATATGTTCTTATTTTCTGAATTAGAACAGAAATAGAAAATTTGACTCGTATGCATATTTTTGAAGAAGTAACTGAATTGATATATATGTTGAATAAAATATTTTAATAAATTCTGTTAATTTGAAACATGGTTTCATGGAATTGAAATTTTTACATAGAAATTATATTTCCTGGTTAATTATATATAAAATCTGGAAATACTGCAACAAATAAGTTTGTCATTTTATGAAAACCAAGCGAATTATATAGTAGTAAATTTCATATTTTTAATTTAAGGAAGCGATTGATGCAGAAAATTTTATGTAAAAAAATCTGATTAACCTAATATGTAAAAAGAAAGTTAAATTTTTACAAAAATAAATTAATTCATCTTATTTCAAAAAGTGATGATACAAAATCTTAATTTAAAATGTTTTAAAAATAATTTTTTGGAAAAAAATTATTAATAATTATTTTTCATATTAACTATATACATCAAATTTACTGTATTATATATTTGATACATTCGAAAATTATTTATAGCAATATTTTTAATTTATTCACTATGATATATTATTTCTTAAATCATGAATATAATCTCATTTGTAATTCTTTATCTCTTAAAATTTTAATTTGCTAAATTTTTATACTGTCAAATATGTTATATTTTATTTATATATTGAGCTAGTTCATAACTCACTGTTACCAAACATTTTATCCACATGCCTTTTACATTTAAATATTGTTTTTATTACTATTTAGCAAATATTTATTTAACATTTTACTTGTTATTTTTATATTACTATATCCCAATTTTTATTGCTATTTATTAAGTAAATATGTAAATTTTAATATTGAACAATATAATTTGTATTATTTTTATTGTTAATTTGGAAAATTTTATGCTATGATATATAAGTTAGATTTTATTGTTGAATACTTCTCCAAAATGTATTAGTGATTTAAGATATTTAACATGTAGTGTTTTTTATTTGTAGGTAAACATACTTTAAAAAATGAACATACCTAAAAATAATTAAAATAAAATTTAAGTTATTGTTTTAAAATTGTATAAACATGTCAACAAAAGTTAATCTATTTAAAATGAATAACGCAATATAAAATATTTAAATTCCTATAAAAATATGTAAAAATTTATTTAATATATGTTTGTAAGAAATAAATTATTTCATATTAGATTTAAGTGTTTTGATAAAATATTAAGAAAATTCTTCATATGTGTTTTGTTTAAATTTAAGGAATTTAAACTTACATTTACTTTTTTCATTTAATATTTATTACCATAAAATTTTTTATTTTTCTTTGCCTTTTCTATTTTGATTTATTCCCTAAGATTGTTCTTGTATTTATCAGAAGGAATTCTATAAATAATCCAATAACAGATAGTTCTAAATTATAACTATAGCTATAAATTTTCATATATTTGAGCTTAAATCATTTTAAATTTAATTTAGGAAATGGTTTTTTTTTCATAAAATTGAAAATATATGCTCCATAAGCTTAAATAAGTTTTAATTATTTACAGAAGATCTTATGTATTCTGTTTGTATTTTTTAAAAATATTTTTATTTTTTCAAAATTGTGGCATTTTAATCAGTTTAAAATTGAGTGAGAATCAGCTGAAGAGAAACTTGCTATTTGCATTTGCATTAACTGCAAAATACTAGTATTAATTTACACATCCGTGATATTAACAGAAGGAAAAATAAATGTTGGAATTAAAACATGTTACTTTTTATTAGTTTGATTATTTTTGAAAGAGATTTTTGATTGGTTCAAATTTGTTGTTTATTCTTCCGCGCCTGTTCCACAATTTTATCACTTATGAATTCATTCTCTTTGGGTTTTCCAAGTACGTAACTACGAGTCACATGACCTCCGAATGAATGAAATGATGAATCATCCAGCCAAGTTCTGGAAACTGAGTGCGGAGATAAATATGAAAGGAAATGCTTCAGAAATAGTTTACTTTCACTATAAAACTCATCATGAGATAAAAATCACATACTATTGTCCGATATTATATTTAAGATTATTTTCTCTACAAACAATCATAACATTTTAAATGATTTGAAAATACATTTCCAATCATTTCAAAAAATAGTTTCAAAATTAAAAAAAAAAATTAAATAACAATTTTAGCATATTTTTTTTCCTTAATCATATTGTCTCTAATTGGAATAACTAAAAGGAAGGTCTAATATCTATAATTTTAAGAAATCATATTTGAAATTTTAAAAAAAATATTTTAATTTACAGAATTTGTTGTAAGAAAATAGAATGAATATGTTTGTGCATTTTTTATGTTTACAATAATTGTATGGATTTCATTATTGATATATTTTTTCAAAAAACCATTAATCTAAAAAATACGAATATAAGATGGTATCGAATTAAATAAAAGTAATGATAATGTTAAACTAAAATAATGAATTGTACTCGTAACAATATTTGCAATATTTGAACTTATTTTAATTTTATAAGTTAAATTATTTTTGATCAATTTTCGCAATATTTTTATTATTTCCGTATTTACATCTCTTTTCACTTTTGCACCTTTAAGAAAATTTTTTAGAATAAAAAAATAGTGATTAAATACTTTAATATTAAGCAGATTAAATATTTTCAAGTCTCGAGAATGTTTTAAAGTTTGGTTAATCATATTCTTTGAAACGGGTAATTTCTTAAATATTATTCCAACAAGTTTGCTGCAAAAGTAGGGTAAGTTCTGTTACGATAACATTTAAATAAAGGGTACAATTCACAGGTTATATAAAAAATAAAAAATTTCCTAAAGAACACTAAAGCAAAAGAAATTGGTCAAAGGAAACTTTTAGCAGAAGTTATAAATTTTTAATGATATTTTGTTTATGGTTTAGAGGAGAAAAGGATAATTTTATTACAATTTTTAGAATAATTACTCTCATTCATAATCTGATGTATAATAGCTGTTGGTTAAATATAAGTATTTTCCTCTAAATTAATAAGTTATTTTTGCAATATGGACAATATTAACATGCTAGGTTGGTCTAAAATGTCAATTGTTGTTGTTTGGAGGTAAGAAATGGAGATTGTGATGATGTTAAGCAATGCAGAACTTAGTAAGATTTATATTAATATAATTATGAAATTGTCGAATGGCAACATCTACTTTTTTGCCCAAATCAAATGGTGTTGAAATATTTAGCGTGTGACGAATATTATCACGATAAATTATTTCAATGTAAGGCATTACAATAGACTAATGATTACACAGAAAGGAATTATTTTGGCTACAATCAGCAGTGCTAGTAAAGATCAATCACTGAACATTACACGTGCTTCTCTCTTGCTTTTGCTTATGTGAAAACCTTTAAAAAGCACCGTGAGAAAAGTGCTTCTTCAGTCAAGTGTTCACCAAAGATGATACCTAAAAATACACAACGCAGTTAATTGATAAAGCCGTTTTATCATACTGGAAAATGTAGTAGCAATTTTATCAGTGAAATCATAAGTTAAGACGATGTCTGATTCTTTGAGAAGTGTAAGCAGTTTGATAAAAAAGTTTGAAAAAATTGGATGAACTTACTATTAACCTCAATCCGAGAGACTTTCCATTATAGTTAAACCAGTGATGGATGTACGTTTTACTTTTTTTATATGTCCATTACATAATGCAAGAAGCGTTTCTCGCATTTTAAGTTTGCCAAAAAGTACAATTTTAGGATATCACATTCTATTCTGCAAGTATTTGTCAATCAGTCGTATTGCGTCTAATTGTTGGAATCTGGAGATGAACAATTTTAGGCACTTTGCAAACGTTTTTCTTATCAGATATGAGAAAGATTACAGATTGACATTGTGGTTATCATGGACGGATAAAAAGCACTTCTGTTATTATCTGGAAACTTTAAAACCAAGAATGTTGTTCAATGGGCTATAAATAACCTCACAACGTGGTATCGGTGATTTTACGCAAAGCAAAAGGAATTGGGTGGTGGGATATCAACAGTAATTTGTTCTTGGTCTGTACTTTCTTCAAAGACCACTGAAACTTCGTTTTGCCACAAGAGCTTTGTATAAATAAATGCTGTAGAATTATGGTATACCTTAAATTAATGTTACTAGTGTCTTTGTAACAAGTACAAGGTGAAGCTCTTCCACAAATCAGTCTATATGTTCGACCAGTGTAGCAACATTACTTTAGTAATGGAGTCATCTCCCTTAACATTACCTTTCTGAGGCCTCCAACGTCACTTCTCTATATTTCTAGTTTTAGGGTTTTCTGAAGAATGAGATACATGCCTCATCAACAAAATGCTTTGATTACACTAGTATGTTTCCTTGCATCTACCCTTGAAATCAGTTCAACCACTTAGATAGAAGCAGCCGGGTAAGTTTTCGTAATTTAGAAGCAAGGACTAGAAGATTTCTCAGTACTTGGTCTGCTACCTTAGAGGTATCATTTCACTTGGAGGACATCATCACCAAGATATATTTAATGCACATCAGCAGCTATTAGAGAATATGACTGATCCATAAAGAAATGTGCCAAACTTAAAAGAAGCCAAAAAAATGTTATGCTATGTATATTCCTTATATTATATTAAATTCCCATTGATATCCATAAATTTATACGAGCAGTGTGATGTTGGCCGTTAAAGTGGACATGTCTTAATAAAAATTCAAAATTCCAATAAATTTTTCCCACTTCCTGTGGTGCCATTAATCTTTTTTTTAATATTTTTCCGTGCAAATGATTTGCGTCGGCAATTTTCATCACTTGTTAATCGATCCAATTCCATTTGTGATTTTTCTATATGCTAATCAATTTGCTCGAGGAAATGGCTTATGGGCTTAGAAGAGTATTTTTCAAATTAAAATCAAATATATTTTAAGTATAATTAAATATTAATTAATTGTAAAAATTTCAATTAAAATCTTATAAATTTTGTTTCATATCAAATTTTTATTTCTAAATGTCTAATGGCAGATATGCTGAAAACGGCATTAAAAAAATTCTAAATAATGTCAATTTATTTTATGATTTAGTAAAACTAATACGATATAAATAAATTACAATGCACAAATTGAAGAGCAAATTTTTAAATTTTATAACTTCAATAAGGTAATTTGAACTTATGTGAAGGAACTAGTCATTTGAATTGTTATTTATCTATCCTCAATAAAATACTTCGAGTTATATTTATTTAGATTGAAATTCGGCAGAGACCTCTATAACCATTCAATCTCTCTCACTGATTATGAAACGGGAGTGTGAAAATATTATATTAATTACTCATCCAATGAAATTTTTTTAAAAATTTTTTAAGAAAACACTTTTTTTCATATTATTCTTAGGATTTTAAAAAAGTTTTTTTTTAGTGTAAGGGAATGAACTTTTTCTGAAACTCTCTTTGTTTAACAATGTAAGATGTACGCATATTTCTTAATTACATTCCGATTTTATTTTGGCCTTTACGTATCCATTTACGAAGTTTAAAGTCGTGCCATATTAAAGAACTATATATTAGGTTGGGGAAAAAGTAATCCATTATTTCTTCGGTAGACGTCTGTAGTGTGATCGATATCTCGTGAGGTATCTATCAAACAATTTCAGATTTATGCTCGTTGGAAAGGTGACATTTGACACTAAAATATCCTCTTGCGGTTTTTTGTTTGATTAATTCAGTTACGAGTACAAAGTTTTAAAAATGGAAGACAACAAACAGAAAATTCGATACATTTTCGTTTTCCTCTTGTAACGGTGAAAAAGATAGCCGGGTGGCTAAAATTGTGAAAGGTGTTTATCGTCCTATATAAGACTATAACAACCAGTTACGTACAATTTTTGTTTCGTTGATTCCGTTCGGGTATTTTTGATATTAGAGATGCACCTCGCATGTGGATACAGCATCGTCGAAAATGTCTATAAAATATCAAAAATGATCGAAGTTAACCGCATGTCAGACGTCGTAACGCGCAAGATCTAAAAATCTACATGAAGGCTGTTTTAAACTTTTTTACAAAGTGAATCCAAAAGAAGTTACATAAAGTTCACGTAAAAATAATGGATTTCTTTTTCCCCAACCTAATATGTTAACATTTTGAATACGAGATTGCTAATTTCGTTTCATCTTCCACTGGAAGCTTATATCTATAGAATAGAATAACATAATAAACTGATTAACTTCTAGTCCTCTAATCAGGCTAAAAAATTATCTGGTGTTGAGTGGAGGAAGTTGTGTTACTTCATTTCATGAAATCAAAAGTTAGTTTAATCTCATTCGCTGATTTCAAATATGGATGTGTTTTTATCTCTTTTATTAAGCTCGGTGATCCTTTGTACATCAAGAGTAGAACTGAGTTCATTCGCTTGGGTATCCGCAAGTATTCAAGATGCCTGCTGCTACCATCAATTCCGAATATTCTGAGTCTATTGAATTCATTGTGAAAAAGCCGGCATGCAATAGTGAGTAAACATTCTTAATTTATTAAAAAATTGTTATATTTTTATTTTATTTAATTGATATATTTTTATAAAATATAATTTTTGTTTCTGAATTTGTGTAATTTTAAATATTTATATATAATAGACAATATTTAAAAGTTAATCATTGTTTATTATGAAAACAATTACAAATTCAATGTTATTTGAATTTGTAATGAATTTACAATGAGTTAATTTATTATAAAAAATAATTTCTCTCTCTTAAAACATTATAAAAGTTCAATTGTCAACTTTCAGGATGGAATTAACATGAATAAAGTTAATTTCATGAATATTATAAAGGTTAATTTGATTGAAATCAAAATGCTTTTTTTTGGTTAATTTAATGAACATTTGATTAAAAAAAATTTCTTTTACAAAATTTAATTATATGATAATAATATATTATTTATTTTTGTTACATAAATAGTATCACTTTTATAAAACAAAAATTAAAATTTAATAATTAATAAATTATATAATTTCAAATAAAACATACAGCTCTTTGTTTTTTCAATCATTAAATTCTGTATTAATTTTCGTAATTTTTTTTCATTTTGGAATAAAATTATTTTGAAAAGATAATTATAAGCTTATTCATAAATGGAAGAAAGGATATTTTTCTTAAACAGAAAAGAAAATATTATTTTTGAATACCTATCACTCATTTTCGAGGACCAAATGGCTGAATTTGGGTTTCATCATTATCATTAAAACTATTTATGTTTTCGTTAAAGATTAAATAGAAAGGTTTTATTAATAGAGGGTTAAATAAAGATAAATTTATTTTAAAAAAAAATTAATTTTTTTATTGTTGCAGGTTTCTTAAGTATCACCATATTTTGTGATTAAAAATCCTTAATAGCCTCACTTACGTCATTTCCGTCACATGATAATTCCGAATGATGCTTTTCTTCATGACAAAAACAAATTTGAAATTTTTTATTACCTGATTGAATTATTACCGGATTCAAAGTGCATTTCAGACATTTTAAGAATGTTATCTTTTATATATAAGTTCATAGAAACGAATTTAATCATACGTACTTTTATTGAAATTCATTTGATAAAACCGTGACTTTAAGAAAAAATCAAAACAAAATGCGAAGTCAACATAACAATGACATCAAATGTTGATTTATTCTGATTTCAGTATTATTTTATTTGAAACATTATTGTTTTTTAATTTAATTATTAAAATTTTGTAATTAGATAATAAGCAGCAATGTTTCAACTAAAAAAAATATTACAATTAGAATAATTATAAACAATTGAGATCATCAATGCTTTGAAAATTTAGATTTTTTTTAAGGCATCCCTCCATTAATGAATGATTGTATACATTGTTGATATATGAGTTATAGTATTTGTATTGATACTCTATTTAGTGACTTTCAGACTCTGATATCACACATTGACATAATTTTTAATTAATACTTAACTAATGGGCATTAGAAAAACGAAACATTTGATTAACTTAATAGAAGTAGTTCCTTAATTTTTTAATGTAATGGGCAATATTTTTTACAGGACTATATATATATATATATATATATATTAATTTTATCAATATATTTTAAAGCTGTATTATTAGTACTGAATCTCATATTTTATTTTTTATATTATGTATTCAAAAATATGATTTTCAGAAACGAATTACACAGTTAATCTTCCTTCACATTTACGTGCCCTCATTTAAATAAATATTTTCTTTTAGAAATTAAAATAAAAATTTTAAATAATACAAAAGCAAATTCCAATTTTAATCCTCTTGGCAAAAATCTGTGAAGTTTTCTGAAACTGTATTGAACTCAATGTGCAATTTCACTTTCACCTTAATTCAAGTGCCAAAATTTGTCCTACATTGAGATTATTCTACACAAACGTAGTAAATGACTTTTGGAATCAATATTTTGCAATAAATTAAACAGATAATGAACTGTTTGTGAGGAACTAAAATAAAATATTTTATCTCTTATTATTCTAAATTTAACACTTGAATTTAAAAATAGCTCGAAGAAAATTTTGATAAATTTCAAACTCAAAATGATATTTTGTACTTGTTAATTGTAAATATTGCATTTGAATATGGATTGTATTACCTTTTAAGAATAGTCTAACATACAAAAGATCTTTGCGTATATTATGTTAAAAACTTGACACGAATATTTTGTAAACTTTTGAAGTAAAAATAAAAATTGTTTGTATTTCTTTATTTGCAAGTAATGATTAATTTTTCACATATATATTTTTGAGAAAAATTCTCAGAGTTAAGAATTACATAAAAATCATCATTCGTATCATGAAATCTAACTTTTCTAGTCTTAAAAAATTTAATAAATTCATCTCTCATAATTTTTTACATTCGATACAGAGTTCAAAATTTGGTAATTGTAGAAGCTTATTTCCTTAGATTTATTATCATTTTTCAAACATGAAATGCATAATATTCAAGTTTCTTAACAACCTTCTTTGAAATTATTGTAATAATACATGAATAAACTGTAAGGGTTGAGATAATTTTTTTTTTCATTTCAATTACAAATTGCGATTGTTAAAAAAATTTAAATTACTTAATGACAAAATAATCTATAAATTATATTTATTTTTAAAATTAAAATGTAAAACAAAAGTTTTTCGTAAAAATGGCTTTTATTGGGAGAAAGGAATATTTTTATGAAAATTTTATATTTTAAACTTAAATAATGGAACTCAAATCGTATGTTTTAACATTAAAATTTTTATTTTCGATTAAAAAATAAAACTTTTTAATTAATTCCATGATCCATTACATACATATGGTAGGGAAAAGAAAATGTAAGTTTCAGCTAACTTATAAATAACAAATTATAATAATAACAAAACATATATTATAGATATCTTTTTCTTCTATTTATAACATTATTATTGATATTATTAAGTTATTGTTATAGACTAATTCGCAAAATTATGATTTATAAATAATGCTATAAGAGAGCTCTAATTAAATGAATCTTTAAAGCTTTGTATATTGTTAGCAGATAATAGTTGAGCTTAAAACTTTAAGTTTAAAAACAGCACAGAAGATGGCAGCACTACAAAAGAAATTTTTAATGTGGATTTTTTTTTTTTTTTTTTTTTTGATAAAAGTAAAAAGTAGACTTTAATAAATTTGGACTATTTATCAGTATTACAAAAAGTCTATTAATTATTGCTGTTTTCTGGTTTCATTTGTATGAGAATAATGAATTAAGGAAATAATTTAGAAAATTTAAATTTATTGAAGAAAAGTAATCGAGTCTCAAAAAAAAAAAAAGTAAACCTAAATTTATTAAAATTGTTATCTTAAAATACATGAAAAATCCAACATTTCTTTTTATTAATATATTATTGTACAGATTTTTATTATAAAAAAAGAAAGAGAGCTTGACAAAAGTTAAATTTTAATAAAATGTCACCCGTGTTCTAAATAATTCTCAAGTCCCAAGGACTCTTTTGAATAATTTAAGAACAAGTTGTGAAAATATTATAAAATTAATATTAAAACTTATTAAAAGTAGTAGAATTTAAAAGTATAAAAAGAAACTAAGTATGAGAAATCAATGATGTGTTCACTATTAGAACTTAAAATATTATTAACTAATGCAGATTAAAAAGTAAGTTTCGAAAGTTTTTGAGAAATTTTAGGATATATTAGTAATGTTTTAGATTCACATGAATAAAAATATGTGACACATAATGTTTCTAAGCAATAAAATTTCTTTAAATAAATATGTCTAGTATAGATATCTAATTTATATTGATAAATGATTTTAAGTTTTTGCTTATTAAACAATTAATTTTATCTGTGATCGGGCAATTAAAAATATACTATATTTTATAGAGCAAATATTTTTTAAGTTAATGAAGAAATCTTTGTAAAATTCACGCAACAATTTTTAACTAAATACCAATAAAAGAAAAATACTTGTAATTTTTTGAAATTCCAATTCTTTTGGATTGATAGATTTGAGAGTTATATTTCTAATACCGATTAATTTGATGTACTTTATGTAAATTTTATTCGATCTTAGCGACATGGGACTGTCATGCCTCTTGTCAGTTTAGTTTATACTTAATCTTATCAATTTTCTATATAAGATTACAAATTAAGTAATGTTTTGTATATCTTTTGAATACATTTTTACATACATCCTTCGTATTGCTGAAATGTAACATATGCTTTTCCCACTTAGTAATTCCAGCTCGAGTAGTATTGACTATTCTGGCTTTCATTGGCTGCTTCACACTCTCAGCTATGCGTGTGAATCTCAGTGTAGCATTGGTTGCAATGGTTGGAAGGCATGTACCTGGAAATAAAACAAATGCAACAGATGAAACCTGTCCGGAACTCATAATTCATACCAATTCATCAAGCGATAATAGCACATCGGTAAGTTTTTAACAGAACTTTACATGGCTTTAAAGTATTACTTTTTAAAGTTATTCAATCTATTATTATTTTTTTTTGTATGCAATTTTTTAACTTATTGTATAAAAATTTTGCAATTATTATTTAATATAAATATATTTCCTATTTTATAATTTTTCTTATTTATTTAAAATAAATATAAATTATATTCCTATTTCCTATTCACATGTATTATTATATAATTTTTCATATTATTTGTGTTGAAGAGTAAAACAATTTTTTTTGTTATTTTAAACATCTTACTTACTGTCAAATTTTGCTTCAACTTTACTTGAATTCTAAATTTTGTTACTTTTTCGTATCTAAAATAATGTTGGAGTCCATAACAATAAAAGAAATATTTAATTGTTGCATTTATAGTTAATATAATGTTTTATTCGATAATGAATCTGATTTGTTCTCTAAATATTAGTGTTATCTATAATACACGTAAAGTAAATATATTCATCAAAAATTATTTTATGCTGGGATAATATCCTTTCTTATCAAAATACTTGTGGTAATGACATTAAATGTAATAACGCAGTAAAAATATTTAATATAATGAAAATATTAACTTTATATGTTATGCATATTTATTTATTGTACAATTATTTCTTTAGTTACTCCAGTTTTAAAAATCTTATCAAAATAAATCAAATACTCCAGGCCACCCAAATTGCAACAGTAAGAAAGACAAGATTTATCATAGCAAAATTTATTTTGTAAATAACGTGTTGACCAAGTATCAAATGATTAAATTTATAGACTTCTGTGAAGTGTGGTTCCTGCCAAAATCAATAGATAGAGTAGCCGAATAAAATATTGAGTATAGTAACATTGACCCATGACCGTTTGATAAAACAAAGCGATATCTAATGTTAGTGAGATTGAAGAATTAAAAGGAAATCTGTGAACGGTTAGCTATATGTTTTTGCTGGAAAATATTTTCCGCCATTGTTCGAGACTACCGCTGTCAGACACCTCGGCATTGATTCAAACGGACTTTGTATCTGTTCTTGTGGTACAATAGACCAAGCGATTTCCACACGTTGCGAAATATGATCAGGATGTGGCAGCTAGGGATATAATTTAGGTCACTCGTTGAGCAATACTATAATGCGCGACCACATGTTTCCTATAGGTGAAAGATCCGGAAAAAAGCTGGCCTGGGAAAGAATTCAATCTGTTGATTGATGAAAATCCTTGAACAATGCGTACCATTTGTGGTCACGCATTATTCTGTTGAAATATGGCTGTGGAAAACACTTGAAGGTAAGGAAGGACAATTGGCTCCAGCACCTCGGAGATGTAACGCTGACTGTTTAAAGTACCGGCAATGCGTACTTGAGGAGTGCAAGAGTGATATCCAGTACCGTCCTATACCATAATAGCAGGTGCAGGACCATTAAGACATCGCATAACGCAGCTGCTCAGCATCCTCTCTCCATGGTGTTTCCAGATTCGAATACGAACATCGTGGTGTTGTAGACAGAAGCGTGACTCGTCAATAAAGACAATTTCATTCCATTCTACCATCCACATCCTTCTCTTTCATCGCACTATTGGCTGCTGTGGTTCTGCGTCTTACGGATGACCTTTCTGCTGTATATGGCGTCTAATGGTACGCGCAGTTACTGGATGATGCGTTACAGACTGTATGTGGTGTGCTATGGTTCGTGATGTGGCTGAACGATCCGTCACTGCCATGCGCACAATTTGCCTGTCATCACGTGAAGTGGTGCACTTAGGTGGATGCGATCGAACATATTGATCCGTTGTACCCTCCTACACCCAACGATCACATATCCGCATTAAAGTTGTTTGGTTTCGCCCAACACGACTGCCGATTACCCTGAAAGATAATTATCAATCTCGGTAGGCCACTATCCTTCCCATGTCGAACTCGAATACTTGATAAAAAAAATGATCGCTGTTTTCTACAAGGCATAATTAATCGTTAAAAAAAAGACTGAATTTGAAATTATTGAAATCTCCAAGCCTTATATAACACTTTGAAATGGCACCACAGTCGCGCGTGATGGGCGTTTGCACTGAAATTCTAATCATTTGCATATCTCACATCCACTAATGAATGTTGTAAATTTCATGTTATTTGCATGTTTCCACCAGGTTGTTGCCTTTAATGTGGACAGCAGTGTAATATTTAACGAGTTTATCGAATGCTATTTTGAGGGCATTATTATCGTTAGTATCATTTTAATACTGAGTAATTTAGAATTTCAATAATTAATTTACTTTATTCTCATCGTAGGAGAACGGTGAATTCGATTGGGATATTAATATCCAAGGACAAGTTTTGGGATCTTTTTTCTATGGTTATCTTCTTACCCAGATTCCAGGCGGGCTCCTAGCAGAGAAGTATGGAGCAAAGTGGGTATTCGGCATCGGCATTCTAGTGACATCAGTCTTCACCCTCTTGTCACCTATAGCAGCCCGATGGAGCGTCTGGGCTTTGGTGGTAGCTAGAGTGATTGAAGGTTTAGCAGGAGTAAGTATTTGCTTTCAATATTGTCTCAATTTGTGATACATAATGATACATTTATAATATGATTTCAAATGAAAATGAATCTCACTTAAAAATAAATTATCTTACTTTTATTAGTACAATCTTAGGTAAACTACTGTATAAAAAATCGTGAGAAGGCCTTGACTTTCTATCTTAATTTACTTATTATCTTAAAGCAAGGAATTTGACTCATTATTTTAAATCGAGGAATTTACAAAATTTTGGAATATTATAAATTTTAGAATCAATCAGAATTCAATTGGAAAAGATTTTAGATTCTTTTTCATACCTTGCACATTAATTCTTAGAGTAATTTATTATTAAAATGAAATATGTTCCTTTTTCCAATGATGTCTTTTTGGATTCATAACACTTTGTAGTTTCGGGCACCATAAACAAATTTCATTATTAATGAATATGCTTGCAATAATTTTATATTGACAGTGATGATAAACATCTTTATAAAAATTGTTTCTCTTTTGTTTTGACAGGGTGTGACGTTTCCAGCGATGAATGTGTTGATAGCTCGTTGGGCTCCTAAAGTGGAAAGATCACGTATATCAACAGCCATGAATATGGGTGTACAAGCGGGAACCGTTATCACTAACGTTGCATCGGGAATATTGTGTGAAAGCACTTTCATGGGAGGGTGGCCATCAGCTTTTTATATATTCGGTAAGCGATTGATTATATAAATAAAATATCATTTACCTTAAAGATATAGCGCTTATCATGCTAAGACGATTTTTATGCTTATAAATTGAACTGCTATGTTCTTTAGAATAGCAAAAAATACTTAAAATCTGACAAACAATTTTTTTTTTTTATATTTTCACTTTTGAAATTGATAAATTAAAGTAATGGTACTCTTATGAAGCATTTATTTATTTATGATTCTATTTACTTTAAATACAATCATATAAAAATAAATGCTTCATAAGTGTACCATTGCATTTATTTTCAACTTTTAGTGTTGTTAATAATAATATGTTATCTACAAAAATTCTGTGTTCAATGAATTTTTGTCTCTTTAATCTTTATTATATTTATAAAAAATGCAACTTTTAATTTTTAGGAATTCTTGGATGTATATCGTTCATTTTGTGGACAATACTCGTTTACGAAACTCCAGACACGCATCCCCGTATATCGAAAGAGGAATATGATTACATAAAATCGGGCCAAGATGAAGCTCCCCCTGGTGTAAGACAGAATTACTAAAA
>JAPDSC010152321.1:213740-315744 GCA_026290005.1 Latrodectus geometricus
TTTTTTGGTAATGTGAATTTATATGCCATGCGAGTTAATCTCAGTATTGCCATGGTTGCCATGGTAGGAAAAAAAGTTGGAAATGAAACAAATGGAACAGAAATTGCCTGTCCTGAACTCGTGATAGCCAGAAATTTATCAGCTGAAACTGAAGATTTTGTGAGTTTAAGCCGAAATATAATTGATAATTTTTAATATTGTATTACATGAATCTTTAAAAATTCTTGTTTATAGAGGATGCTCGTATAAATTTGGACGATTTCATTAAGTCGCAAGAATAAATTAAAATAATTGAAAATTTTATTTGACAAAAATTAATTTTTGGTAATTTTATTTATTACCCGTTAATTAGGATTTTTGTTTACATCAAAAAGGCCAGTGATTTTTAAAATGTAGTTGATTGAAGGAATCATTTGCGCACCTTCAAGGGATATTTATTCTTATTTATTTACTCAGAAACTCCTTAAAACCATGATTTTCTGATATATAAAGTGACGCGATAAGAAATATTATTGAAAATAAAATAAAAAATGTCTTATTCTGGCATCTAAAGCTAAAACTCTTCTGAATACTTATCCCAAGGAAAAGCGCATTTTTAATACTGCAAATGTGAGATTTAATGCTAAAAAAATCCCCCAAATTCAAAACTATCTTTCAAATCCATTAATTGTTCATTTTTAACTATAAATGAAAGTGTTAGTTTGGATTTGAATCTCGAAAAGCCAAAAAATAAAGTGTCCATAATCTTACATTATCTTATGTATTTCACAATGCGTTCTACGTTCATGGATATAAACGTTCATGGAAATAAATTCTTTATAAAAACATTTATCAGGAAAAAAATAGAAAATATGTTTAACGTCAATTGAAGCAGGAATCTATTTAAGTAACTGAAACACAGAGAAATTTACTATCATAAAACAAAAAAAAGTTGTGTTTCATGATTCAAAGAATCAAAGAAAGTTTTCCTAAAGGATTTGATAGCTGCTGATATTTTATGCAAATGAAAGATAAAACTTTAAAAAAAATTTAAGAAAAACGTGTCAACATCAATTTCAAGTATCATCTAGAACATATTTTAATTCCAACTTTTAAATTTGTAATTCTAGATCTAACCACAATGTCAATCCATTGAAATACATCAAGATAAAACAAGCTGTCATGCATCCTAATCAGGAGTTATTTTTCAAAAAAAAAAAACTCCTTGCACGAAAAAATAGAGCTATTTCTTCGTGCAAAATGATGAGAATAATGGGTTCATTTCATTGATATAATATTCTGTTATACCCAGAGCTACAACATAAAAAAACATTATGTAGTTTAACAAAAATCAATGTCAATTGACAAGCACCTTGTCGTACTTTGGAAATGTACATGGAATCGATTGCTTTGATTATAATTAACTCTGAATCATAGGCGTTATCCGTGGCGCAATGTTTAATGCAATTGTCACTGAACACTTCCTTTTACACATAGTGGCTGATGACTTATATATTGAAGTAGATTTTGGATAACAATGAACACTAACATCTACAATGAAATTTAATATAATATGAACTGAATGAACAGTAGAGACAAATAATCCAGTGGTATGATGCCGTATTTTTAAACATCAAGTTTCTTATGCATCACAATGTTTTTGAGTTTATTGTTAAAAGTGTAGGAAGAGAGAATACTAAACTATCATTATATGCATTGACATATTAGTCCTACACCGATTATAATGGCTTGAAATGATATTGAATTCCACTCTCATACATTCTAGGATGTACTATAAGTGGTATACATTTGTATTTTTCTCAATCTAATACCCTTTTTTATCCTCAAATCAATTTATTGTTATGAATTTTTGCCTAAGGCTCAATTTCAAAGGATCAACACGCACAATGCAGACATTTTTTTAACCTATCAAATTATATTGTTTCCTCGTCCATGTTTTTTTCTCATCATATTTCTCATCTCACAACCAAGGCCGTATTTTCAACACATTAACAAATAAACTATTTGTAATTTGTAAAATAAATTTTCTATTACATCTCCTTTCGTGATGCATCGTGGAGCTGAACTTACAATGACCTGGTTACATATACGATTGCGAGTATTTTTCTTCAATTATCCATAGATAAAAGCTAGTCAGATATAATTTCCTTTACAAGAGTTGTAGAAAAAAGGCTATTTTTTTAATAAACACATTTATATTTATGAATATTTTTTATGAATTATTTATAAAAGTAGGTATATATATTGCCCTATTTGTTATATTATAGATTAATGTATATAGTATACTAATTTTTCGAATTTAATCTTAGATAAGAGGAGAGTTCGACTGGGGGTCTGACATTCAAGGTCATGTGTTAGGATGCTTTTTTTATGGATATCTAATTACTCAAATTCCTAGTGGATATCTTGCTGAAAAGTACGGCGCTAAATGGATTTATGGATGTGGAATTCTCATAACATCGATTTTCACCTTATTAACTCCAATTGCAGCTAGATGGAGTGTCTGGGCCTTAATAGTTGCCCGGGTAATCGAAGGAATGGCTGGAGTAAGATATTTTTCACTGATACTTTTATAATATTTTTATTCTTTTATAAATACATTAAAATTTTTATTATAAATATTGCTTAAAAATTTTGAATATGTTTAAAATTTTAATATAATGATGAAATTTTTAACTTAATAAATTTTTCATTTCTATTAGCATCCTATAAATTATGTGATTCGAAAATCTAGTTAATTTTAATTAAAAGTTAAGGAATAATTTCCTAACCAATCCAAATACTTTACTTTTGTTATAAAATGTAGAATATTTATTTCTGCGTGTAAAATTTGATTGAAATATGTGAAATATTAGAGGAGTCCTCACTTTTTAATTATTACTCAATATAATAAAAATGCAAAATTCTTTTTTCCATCTAGATACAATATCCCAGACGAGCTTTAAAAGATTTATTACACAAAAAACTTTAAACGCATATGAGTTTTAACTGGCTTTTTTTAAGCAATAATCTAATTTTGGAAGTGTTAAAATGGAGAAAAATTAGGTAATATGTTTATCTATCCGATACTAGAAAATTAACATTGCATGTTTCTAATTCTACTATGTAACTATCCTTATAAAAAATTGTGAACATTTTCTTCTTATTGGAAATATGTTTTAAGAACGACCGCGTTTGTTTAATGCTATCTGATTTTTTTTTCTTTAGAAAGGAAAACATAAAAGTATTTTGTTATATAACCCATTAACTTAAGACAATTAGCTCTTATAACTTCCTGTCTTAGTTTCCTCATTTAGATTCATCATTTAATAATCTTTTCTTACTTTAATAAATATAGGCTTAAGTAGTTGAAGTTATTCATTTTAATTTTATAGAACATATTTTACTTCGCAATTATTCATTCATATTAAAAAATAAGTTTAGTGCTGCCATCTATTGATTGTACAGGTAACATATATAGTTAAAAATGTTTTTGCAGTTTATCATTTGTATTCATTATTAATTATTAATAAATAGCAATTATTTCTGAAAATTAATTTTAAGATATATAAACTATTTATGAGCTTAAAAATAAATTACATTTCCCGTTAATTAGTGTGCAGTAAATACATTTTATCAGCAAAAAACAGCTATTCAATTTGTCATTCAAGAGTTGTGTGTATAATTTTAATTTTGTCAGTCTGAATAATTCATAGATAATTAACCAGATCAATATTATTTATGGCTTCAACATAATAAAACAATATTTAACAAAAAAATTTAGAAATTAATAAGTGCTAATAAACTTAACTTTATATATCATTTTATTTCTTAGCTATAATGTATCTTAATTATTTTTAGAATTTTTTTAATTTCTGATACGTGCATAAGTTATATCGAAATCTATTTTGCTATTTCGTAGAATGAAAAATACCATATTTTTCATTCAACGAAATAGCAGATTTCATACCCCTGTATCTGTGAGAGAAGTTTCTCGTGGATACTAGGTGTAAAATTTGAGTTGCTCGTGTTACATCTTTAACAGCACTAGATTTAATCCTTAATAAAGTGAAGGTAGCAAAAATTTTTATTTACATTATATTATTATATATTAATTTTTGTTTGTTGTTTAATATTGAATGCATGTTTAATAATATTCTATTATTATATTTTTGAACATACCTACTATTATTTATAAATATAAAATTAAGGTTAAAATGTGTCTTGGGTGCCTGTTTAGCGCGTTTTCAACTAATTAGCAACCAATGAAAAGATTAAAACAAAAGAGTAATTAATGAGCATGCCCGAAAAAGCGCTTCAAATTCTCTCCTCTGGAGGTTGCCATAAAGAGCGCATTAAGGATGAAAAAAACGTCCGGGTTACCACGCTTGCTGCTTTTATCGCCAAGTTAGCAAGGAAGGGCACCTAAACCGCAATTTAATTGAAATTAATATTAACATACTTATAATATTAAGTGTAATCTAATATCTAAAATTATGCATGTGTAGTAAATTCTCAGTGCATTCAGTTTAATTTTTATTCAAGGTATTTCTGAATATTTTGAGTTCAACCATTTGGATGTTTTAATGACGTCATTTCTCTCAGGGTGTGGCTTTTCCAGCCATGAATGTCCTGATTGCTCGATGGGTTCCAAAAATTGAGAGAAGTCGAATAGCTACTGCTATGAACATGGGGGTTCAAGCCGGAACTCTCCTGACTAATGTTGTAGCTGGAATATTGAGCGAAAGTTCCTTTTTAGGTGGATGGCCCTCAATTTTTTACATTTGCGGTAAGGAATTTAAACATTATATTCCTTTTTAATGAGAAAATAAAGTGCTTGTTGAATAAACCTTAGTTTTAAAATAAGTAAAATGTGGGAAAAAGTTTAGTTCTTTATTTCTTCCTGTAAGTTAGCCAAAAATTTATTTTTGACGGCGTGTAATAAATACATATTCATATATTGAAAACATATTTTTAGTTTATAACTGTCATCTATTTTCTCAGTTTCATATAATATCCACGTTTCATCATTTTCATTGAATTTTCTAAATCCTTATCATTTATGTTTTATTATATTATGGGATTGTTGAGTACTCTTTGCTCCATTGGGACTCATTTAAACCTATCATATGACGTGTTTGTAAATTATATAGTTATTAAAACACACCTATATTTCATTTAACATTTTCTGTATATTTTAACCAGTTCTTCGAATTCTGATTCAAAAACAGTTTAATACAGTTGATTCTAAATAACTTTAATGCTGAGTACTAATTCATCGGCTTCCTTCAATGAAGTTAATGCATCCTTTTTAATCAAATTTATAAGGTTTGGCTTATGGATGCAAAAGAGTAAATATTATTTTATATCAATGAATTGTTTGAATGGCTTTAAAATGATGAAACTGATTCATATTTGTTTCAAGTAATATATAACCATTCAAATTTTTTTTTTGTTAACGTACAACCTTTTTTTCCTTATAAAATAGATAAAAGTAAATATAATACAAGAACATTGTCGCTACACTTGTAGCAGTTTTTTCATTCGCATAAACCCATTATGAAAGATATTTGGTTCCAGAAATTTTTCCTTCTCTTATAAACATTGTTACAGCAAAAAGCGAAATTCGAATAGTCATAGGCATGGAATACAAAATCAATATATTGATTGTAGTCATTTTAATATATTGATAGGTCTATCCTTTTTTAAATGTCCATAATATTCTCTAGTAATTTCAAAAGAATTATGCGGAAAATAATGTAAAGTTTAGTAACATTATTGATTCAGTATATAATTACTGTAAAAAATATGTTCTTTGGAAAATGTTCATATTTTTCTCATTTTGTTACAGAAGAAAATTAAATGCCATTTTTTCACTTAAAAAAAATTTTTCCGAAAAAAAATTGAAACAGACTAATTTTAATAGGAATATTTTTCCATATATAATTAAAGTACATCATTTATATCAATTAAGTCTAATTTTTCTTACAATATTTAAATTACATTATTTTGATCAGTAATAACGAATAAAGTAATATAAACTCTCAAAAAGAAATATTCGTGCCTGTAGCATTTTGTCTCAGTGCTCATGGCTATTATACGTCAATAGGAAATTACATGTGAATTATCTCTAAGCAAATCGTGCTCGCTAATATATAGCAGTTTGTCTGAGTTATAGTCACTTATCTCAAATGTATGTAAATTTGAACAAATACAAATATTTTCTTCTACGGGAAATTTCTAATACACTACTGGCCATTAAAACTGCTACACCTGGAAGAAATGCAGATAACAAAATGATATTTATTGGACAAATATATTATACTAGAAATAACAAGTGATTAAATTTTCAAAAAGTTTGGCTGGATAGATCCTGAGAAATCAGAACCCAGAAAAACGTCTCGCCATTCGTGGGCCCTGGTTCGTCGTTGATCACACCATTGAAGGCGCTCTTGTCTATGACGCAGCATCAAGGGAAGCCGCAGCCATGATCTCCGAGCTAAGAGTCCATGCTGCTGCAAACGTCGTCGAACTGTTCGTGTAGACACTTGTTGTCTTCCAAACGACCCCGTTTCTTGACTCACGGCTTGTGACGTGGTTGCACGATCCATTACGGCCCATTACGGATAATATGCCTGTCTTCTCGGCTGCTAGTGATAGGTGGCCGTTGAGATTCCGCATGGCGTTCCGCATTACCGTCCTGAAACCTTCGATTCCATATTCAGCTAACAGTCATTGGATCTCGACCGACGCGAGCAGCAATACTGCGATAAGATAAACCGCAATCCCGGTACGTTACAATTCGACCTTTATCAAAGTCAGACGCATTTCTCCTTCTTACACGAGGCATCACAACAACTTTTCACCAAGCAACAACGTTCGAATGCAATTTGTGTATGAGGAACCGGCTGAACAATTTCCTCATTTAAACACAATGTAGTTGTCGCTACTGGCGCCTGCTTTGTCTGAATGCGCTGAAAAGCTAATCATTTGCATATCACAGCACCTTCTTCCTTTCGTATAAATTTCACGTCTGTAGCATGTCGCCTTCTTGGTGTAGCAATTTTAATGGCCAGTAGTGTAGTTAAGTTAAAGCAATAGTGCTGTATCTTTTATGTATACCTTTTTGCATGATTTTTAATTGGTATCTATTGTAAAAAGTAATTAGATGTACCATGGAAAAAAAGAAAAGAATATTTAAGTTTAGTAAACAAATGCACAGCAGTAATGCCAAATTAGTATGTTTATAGTTATTTTATTTTATATATTTGATTACTGAACATTTAAATTTTAGTATCAAATAATATAGCCATAATTAATGGACCTGATTTACCTTTTTCTTGATTATATTTGTGCAGTTTTAATTAACACTGTTTTAAATGATGGCATATGTATATTAGGCGCTTATGAAAACTTTAATGAAAAAACTTCTTCTTACATTGTTGAATAAAATGACTTATACATTTATTGTTATAAAGTGTTTTTATTGAAGATTTACTTTCCTTATATGAACATTTTTCTTTTTAAATATCGTAAGCAATTTCCATTTTCGACGAAAGAAACATTCTTTGCATACGATAGTAAAATTATAGTTTTCTGCTATCATTAATTTTACACATCCATCTCCCTTTTATCTTTAACAACGATGATATTAGCATGATAGGTGCTTAAATTGAACTTAATCTCTGCCATAACGATTTAATTTATCCTTTACACAAGTCTAAATAATCATTATTTCAATTGATTAAAAGATGGCTAGTTTTCCATTCTGTCCCATTAGCTGACACATGTTACTCTACGAACGAAGATTCTTAGATATTCAGGTTGTTTTTACTCTTGAAATGTCACAACTATGGCCATTTCAAGAGTAAACATGAAATGGCACGTTACACTTTAATGTTTTTGATTCAGATTACATATTTTTTTCTATTTTATGCGATTGATTTTATAAAAAAATTATACTCCTTTTAAATGCTGCAATTTTATAATTTAGGTTTCATCGGATGCATATGGTTTGTTTTTTGGGCAATACTTATTTATGATTCTCCAGATGAACATCCTCGAATTTCCATGACGGAGTTGGAGTATATACGATCTGGTCAAGATAATACAGTATCTAATGTAAGCAAAAAAATTTAATTTGAAAGAAAAAAATTTGGTAGAATAATAATATAATAATGAATTTATCTATATAAGTTTGAAACGTGTGCATATATTTTATTATTAAATGTAAAAATAAACTATATTATAGATACCATCATAATACTTTGATATATATTATATAGTGTGCGATATGTAAAACCGGCCTGTTTTAATGCTAAGGTATATATATATATATATATATATATATACAATTATTTATTTAAATTCGTTGACTGGATTTTTAGCAATAATTAAATCATCTACTTCCTACCAAGGAATGCCGTGTCAAGCCGGGATCGACACACGTGACCGACAGCCATCGTGTGTAAGACTGCTATAACAGCAGATGTTGAAACTTGCCGAAACCATTATGTCGTGTGAAGCCGGAGGACTATGTGTGACGATGTCATGTTCGATGCTCAAGTGTATTGTCATTGTTTAAGTGTTCATTCTCACCATATCTTTTGTGTAAACAAAGAATTTGCTTCTGGAGAAAGTTCCTGACTGTTTTGTGCCAGCAAAAAGCTCCATACAGGAATTGATTGAAAAAGGACATCATTCAGGATAGATTTAAAATGCTCCCAAGAACAGACCACCATCTGTTTGCACATTCTGAATAAAAAAAAGCAGGAGTTATTGACAATATGTTCTCGAAGTCATCCAGGTAATTGAGTTAAAAAGTTAATGTGAATGAGAGAAGTTACAAACGTATTTTAAGAGAACAGAAGTTAAAACCGCGCCAGAAAATTGTTGTGGAAGAACTGAAGGAACCTGATCTGCAAAAGTGAATGCATTTCAGTTAATGGCTATTCAGAAATGTTTATAGTGGTTTCTTGAAACCACTAAGGCACATTATAAGTGACGAGGCATGGTTCTATCTGTCTGGATACGCAAATTCCCAAACAACCTGAATTTGTCAATAGAAAATCCATATATAATTCACCAGATATCCTTGTGTGACGAGAAGATTGATGTTTTGTGTTCCATTTTCACCATACGTGTTTTCTTACCTATATTCTTTGAGATAACACACTGATGTGTTTTGGTAATATTTTGGTGGAGTTTTATTCAAACTTGGCAGAAGTGAATCGTCAATTATGTTATTTTCAGCAGGGTGGTGCAACATGTCACACATCAATTGTATCATTATCTCATTGCATGACATGTTTTCACCAGAAAGGATGAGCAACAACAACTGTAGCTTCTTCTGTTTCTAGGCGTTTCCACTTTGGGACAATTTATTTGTGGGGACTGTTAAAGATAAGAGTATACGAAACAAATCCACAGACAATTGAAAAGCTCAAAATCTGGTTCCTGTATGTCATTATAATACTATTACAAAGCGAGAACTAATAAGGCTATATAAGAATCTCATCAAGCGTGTTTAGACATGTATTGCAGTAGGCTGATCATACACTAATTGTCAAAAAGAGTAATCATATTCATTATAATGTATTTCATTGTATTTGTGATTTTAAGGGCCGGTTTTACATGTCGCGTTCTATGTATATTTTTCATATGATAAATTATTTCAGAAATGGAAAAATTGTTTGGAAATTTATTTAAAAATTGTAGTAAAAAGATGAGTAAAAAAATTTAAAAAAAAAGAATATTCTTTATTAACGTTTTATAAAGTTAAGGCAAAATTTTAATCGTTTTAAAATACTTTATTAAACAATGAAATGTATACAAAAATATTAACTAAAATTCTTAGGATCTTTTATTCATGCTTATTTCTTAAAAAAATTTCAAATTCTATCTGCTTATGAAAATGAGTATACAATTATAATTTATTTTAAGAAATTTTGAAATAGCTTTTATATTTCTTTTGGATATGTTTCTAATAATACTTCTAATTGATGTATTTTTTATTTTCTTATATTGTAACTTATGTTTAAAAATGGTTGACTGCTTAAAATTTTTTCATTTAATCTATACAATTATTTTTCCAATAGAATATCAAAGTACCTTGGAAGCAAATTTGGACATCAGTTCCATTGTGGGCAATTATCGTGGCCCATTTTGGCCAAAATTGGGTTTTCTACAATCTTATGACTATGATGCCCACTTATTTCTCTAATATTCTTCACTTCAACTTAAAAAAGGTAAGATTTTATCATTTTATAAATAAATAAATATATAAAAACATAAAAATATCTCTTATAAAGGTTTTTTAAACAAAATATAAAAAAGTTTACTAAATTGAATGAAATAAAGGATGTGATCTATTTGTGGAAAAATTAAGATGTGAAAGAATGTAGTACTGATTTTAAGACAAGCCATTTATGCTTCTTCAAAAGAATTTTAAATTTGGCTATGGGAGAAATTGGGAATGATGAATAAAATGGTGGTTTTTCCAGTAATATTTAATTAATTCAAAACGTGAATTTCTATAATATTGGATAACTAAAACGTCTAATTTTTGATTAAATGATCGGTGATAGTTGGGGTTACAGTTTAATTTATGTTCAACTGTGGAAACCCAGCATCAGCACAGAATGTTGAGCAAAGAATGTGTCAAATAGATAATTTTATAATTTAGAAGAGTAGAGAGAAGATTAAAATATCTTTTATTATTTGGGTACTACTCATTTAAAGAATTTTATAATTTTAAGATATTGTAATTGAGAAGAAGATTTGGAGACTTATGTTTCTAATATGTAGATTATTATATAACTTGCTCGAAGGTGAATTGTATTTGAGAAAAATTCTGTTCTTGTTCATGGAAGACAATTATAAAATTTCATTTTATCAATTTTTGTAGTGATTTAGTTATGATATGCTTATAAAAATTGAAGATTTATTTTGAATATTAAATGCGAGAAATCTAATACCTTTTCTTATCAAACAAAAGATTCAGGTCAGCAAAAGGGCAAGAAAGAGGCAATTAAGCTCTAGTTCAGTTTAAAATTTTTATTGCATTCAAAAATAAAGGAGCTTAAAAAAGAAGCTCCAAATTTATTAAGAGTTTGTTTAAAAATTAGTCATAATCAATTAAAACCTATTACATCAATCAAAATTTTTCCGAAGTAATTGTAAATCCTGGTGACTGAAATAGTCAACCATGTTAGATCTATGAATCATATATAATTGGAAATATTTTTTTGATTTAGATCTTATGCTAAGCAGTTGTATGTATTTTTACAGAGAATTATGTTTGAGAATTTATGTAACCAGATCATTTTCCTGAACTTAAATGCATGCTCCGTAAGCCAATCACAAATGATTTGGTCAAGAAACATTGTTATATTTTTATCACTGTTTGAATTCACGAAATCTGTAAGCCACTGCAAATGATGATCAAGCAAATGAATATAATCATTTCTTATTAATTATTAATTCATTTGATCAATGAATTCATTCAAAATATATTCATAATATGTGCCCACTCTGAGCTTATACGATAGTTTATTGTTGACCATGATCGAATATCTTGTGATTGAACCACAGTTTGTTTTTAGTAAGGTGCAGAATAAGCAATTTTCAGCAATTAATAATAGGGAGAGTGATTTATCTGCTACAACAACGCCATCTACTGTCTACTTTGTTCACAAGTTAATTGGGAATTTTGCAGCACTATTATTAGTAACTACTTTTGGTTGTTTTACTACTGAAAAAACACATCAATATGAAACTTTGATTCATTTTAAGTACTCATGCATGCATTTTAAACCCTATTTCGATTATACAAAACTGTTGTTTGATAGAATTATTGCCATATGACAGAATTATCGCCAATGCACACTGCTTTAACCCAAAATCACTGATCTTAATCCTTAAGAAGACGTCATGTCAGCTTGAATATTGAGATGAGTTATTATGTGATATTTCCTAATGAAAAGTAATGACTGATATTATATGTTTTTAGCACGTTTTTGACTTTGGGAATCAGAGAAAGTTTATTTGCTAAACAATTTCTGAAATGAATTTTTTTAAGGTCTTTAACTTCAACTAAGACAATTAATTCTGTGTGATCGTGGAATCACATTATCTCATCATAAAAGCTTTCGATTGGTAATTTACGTTAATATGAACTTTTTTATATGAATTTCCTATATCGATATGTTTATATGCGATCTCCTAAATTTCAGAATTTTAATTTATATTTAAGTTCTTGATACTTTCAATTTAAATTTTATTTTGTTGTAAAATTCATTAGAAAAATATTTAAACATACAACTATCACATATTATAATTTAGGCTAAAAATTTGTTAAACTTTGATGAAATAAAGAGAAAAGCTTCAATTATTTTATTACTTAGATTTCTTAGAATATGCCTTTTTTTCTAGAATCATACATTTAAAAGTGCCGCCCAACTTGTCTAGTGGTTAGCGTAACTGACTACGGATGGGGAGGACCTGGGTTCGAATCCCGGCTCGGGCATGGATGTACTTTCTCTTTCTTTCTCTGTGTTTTTGTCCTTTCCTCAGATGATGGATGAATGTGGCCCGATCCCCCAAAAACGAGTTTATGGTGGCGTGGGCGATGCTACTCGTACCTCCGTGACTTCGTTCACAGGTGTCCACCGGGTAATGATAAAATGAGTAGCAGTTTTCGACCTTGTTGCGGCAAATGGGCTAATGTACTTAATTACTCAAGGGTGCCCACCATTAGAAATAAATAAAAAAAAAACATTTAAAAGTACGTTTTATGTTGCCTTTCAGCAAGTTCAATAGATATTTTTTGATAAGGAACTGTGTAATACTTTTTTCAGAAAATATTAAGATAAACGATTATGTACATAATTAACAAAATTATTTTAACTAAAGTTATTTGTATGTATATATTCATTAATTTTAGAATGGAATATTAACTGGTCTACCCTATTTGATGATGGCGATTTTTGCAATTCCAGCTAGTTTTGTCGCAGATGCCTTGAGAGCTAGGGGTCGTCTAAAAATTACCACTATTAGAAAAATTGTCAATAGCATTGGTAAGCAATTTAGAGATATATTTTAAATTGTATTTTATAACTTTATGCATAAAACACTTGGTTTTGCTATCCAGTAGAAATGGGATAAATTCGAAATTTCTTACAAGCAAAATCTATTATATATTCAATATTTCAAGAGTTTAATTTGTTTCGAGGATAAATATTTGTTGTAAGTAATAATACTTTTAATTATTGATTGAGTTACATTAGTCTTAGTAAAAAAAAAGTTAATACACGAGGAATGATTCTAAGTTGAGACAAAATTATTAAAATTTGAAACAGATAAAAGATAATTACAATTTATTAATGATGTTATATCTTTTAACTAGTAATTTCATTTATTAATATTCGTGTTCTATACTTTACTTAGTAAATTATTATTTGAAAAATATTTAGGAAGAATTTAAGTATGTATATCGATTAGTTTCAGTTCTCGCATGTAAATAATGAGGCAAGAAAACGACTAACTCATAAATATTAACATAATTTGGGAAATAAATTTTCTAATTTAACTATTTTTTTCATTTAAATATCTGTCGATTAGATGTGTAATATTCTTAATAAAGCAATAAAATGCAGTACTTTATTGGAATTTCTTTAAAATTAAATTTATTTTAGCCATTTACAATTCAAATAAGTTTTGCAGACTTAACATTTATTAAAAATTAAGCATAAAAACTTATGAATCTTGATGGTCATAAATTAATTTAACATATGTGTTACGTAAAATATAAAAATATGATGTATACGTTTCTTATAAAAAATATCAAATTATAATGTGAATTTCGCTAGCTGATTGTAAATATATGGATATCAATGTATCGATTTAATATATTTGTTGATATTTTTCAGTTTGTTAATTATCAATAAGCTCTAATTTAATTTTGTTAAAAATTCAATAATGTTTATTTTTTTTAAATTTTATTTTTATCAATATAAAAAAAACAATAAATTATGAGCGTTACATTGAGACATATGCTCAAATATGATGATGTTTAAAAAGTAAGCGAGTTTTTCTTTGCTATATATTGTCGTATCGGGCTTGAATAAATATAACTCTACACATACTTAAAGTTTATTTATAATTTCATCCAGACGAAATCTTAATCTAACCGTTTCTGAATTAGAGATAATTTATTGTGTTTGAAAATTCAATGATTTTTCAGAATTTTGTCTCGCTAAGTAATGGCGCAGCTTGTCTTTTTTGGATCTTACGCCATAAAACCCAACCAACCAAGTCTTGCTAAGCCCACCCCCAGTTTTTAACTACATGTATAAATTTTTATTCTTAATATTTCAGCTATTATTTATTTACAAATAGATGGAGTTACAAAGCACAGCGCTGCGTTTACCAAGCAAAATAATTTTTAATTGACATTTGAATTTTTTAGTTCTTAAATATTTTCCGTGATTCAGACATTTGTATTTCTCAGTTTACCTCAATATTTTCAGTGATTAAAACTCTATTAATGATCTTTTAACAATGCATTTCATAAAACTCGTAATTACTTATGTAAGATTCTCTTCACGAAGAAAAATTACAGATTTTGGAAAACACAAATTAATGTTTCGATATTTTGAGAAATTTGAAAATATATTTGCTCTATAAAATATAAATAACGGCGAATTTCAATAACAAAAAATTAAAATAAAAAATAACCGCATTAATGAAAAATAGTAGAAATTCATTTTGAATAGAAAAATTCTTTTAAACTCGGAAACCATTATTTTATTGAGATGGCAAATAAAATATTCCGTTGTGTTTTACAGATAAGGGTTAAAAAAATGAGAAAGCTTATTTAATATGAAAAATTTCTAACAAAATATAAAGGAGTAAATATTTTGTTTAAAGGATGCAGGGCTTTTAATAAAACAATAGAAAAATCATTAATAAAGTTTTAAGAAATAAACAAATTTTAGATTCATTCGATGGTATAGAAATTGAATCGTATATTTATTTTTTACCCAGCCCCCATTTCTAGCAAAGTTAAGATATAAATATTGCAACCGCTCATATTTGTCCTAGATGATACAAATTAAGTTTTCATGTGTTATTCAATTTAATTATTTGTGGTGTTTTTCGGAATAAAAAAGTTAAAAGTTGTATATAATTTTACTACACAACGCAATATAATGATTTCTTTTTTAAAAATAGCTTTTGAACTTTAATAATTTTTATTTTAAAAATTATGACTTGCCTGAGAAAGATGTTTTAAATTTATTTAAGAACATTTACTTAAAAAACTTAAGAAGCACTGCTAGAAGCTGAAATGAATTCGTAATATCTTTCATTTTATCAGCTCCGTGACAACTGCAATCGTACCCGGGGAGTAATTTATTGCCATTTTAATATCTACTTTATCAGTAGACAAGGGAAGTATTTAAAGATTTTTATAGGTGTATAAATGTTAGTGACATCATTGCAAATTCCTTAATCTTATAAGAAGTAATATTCTGACATTATATATATTGAAGCGAACTATGGACATACTTTAATAAAGTTTTAAATATATTGTTAATTTAAAAAGAAAAAGTGTTGGAAATTCAAAATTGAGCACTAAAAGAAACATGATAAATTATATATTTTGGTACATATTCGTAAATTACTTAAGTACTATTACATACATACTTAGCAGTACAAGCAAGCTCTTGGGCTATATCTAAGGCAAGCGGGTTAAGAATATTCGCTTATCAAGCGGATCGTAGTTTTAAACGACAGTAAGGTGACGAGTCTACACCTGAGTTGGCACCCTCCTCTTTACATCCATATTACACCGTTTGGGATGCGGAGAGAGGTAGCCAGATCTACAGAGTAATAAATTCCAAACTTACGAAGTTCCAGCAACCCAGACAAGGAGTTGAAACTACCGAGCTACAGGAGCTTTCAAGTACTATTACACTAAATCATAAATAAAACAGTACACTAAATGGGAAACGTAAAATTAAAAAGGAAGATTTCGTTTTTAGAGCTGGTAGACATTGCTAATCACTGATTCATTTAAAGATATCAAAGATATAAATTTGACGAAACTAGCTAGGTTCACTAAGTATGTAATATTCTTTCACGTTTGTAATCGCTAAGTTCGAAGAAGAATTTTGTTCAATGTTGTATTAATTCGATGTCTTTACTTTTATTGGCTTCAAAATAAATACATTAATATGAAGCCATTACTGAAATACCAAGATGGTACTCGTACAGCTACAAAATAATAAAAATTTCAATATATATTTTACATAAGTGTACAAATAAAAGAATGCGATCGTAAATGATAGATTTTGCTCTTAAAAGCATTATTTGTCACTTCACTGTCGTGTCACTGCCAAGGTAAAATAGTTAATGTTAAAAGCAAATAATATAGTATATGTGAAGTTATTACACTGACTAATAAAGTATGTTTGATTCTGAAATTGCCGTAAGCTATAAAAATTTCATTTTTATGAAAATCTGTAAGTGTAAAATTCAATGTCTGTTTAAAAACTGACACATAAAAGGCAGTAAAATCGAATAATATTAATCTAAGGAAATAAAATACTTACAAATTTTTAATTTTATTTTTTATATAATAAAATTAAAAGATCTTTAAAATCAACTTTAATAAGAATTATGTATGCGCTTTTTGAACAATGGGTGATCTTATTAAATCATACTTTATAGAATAATGTTAAATCAATATAAACACAGAGATATAAAGAAGATTATAGCAAAGAGACAATTGTGTGTGTTAGAAACATCTTATGATAGATACTTTTCAACTATTGAAGGTAGTTGAAAAATTATAAGAAAAAAATGTACGTTGCATATTACAGTTGTAAGATTATTCAGTGTATATTAGAAACTCTCCAAATTTACAAGGAATATTTTCTAATATGGCATAATAAAGGATTGGTCTTCAACAGGCACACACTTTGTATTTCTTGGAAATCAAATCATACAGATATTGAGTACAGCTTAGGGGAATATTGTACTATTCTCCAAGAGATTTTGCAATAATTCCCAGATGAAAGCTGGTGATGGATATTGATTCCATATTTTATGATCTAGAATAGACCACAATGTTTTCATTATATTGAAATCGGGGATCATGTGGGCCAAAATAAGTGTTTCATCTCATTTTCGTTTCCGTGGAAACATTAAACTAATCTGGTAGCAGGAATAGGAATAATATAATCATAAAAAATTCCTTTCTACAAAAAGAAAAACGTTAACACCATAATATAGTTACTACTAACTTCAGACTTAAAATATAAATTAATTCTGGTTTGCTGAGGAAGCATCTTAGTAACCTTTTAGATATAAGCTTATTCGTACTAATATTTAATTATTTATGGTAATATTTTCTTATATAGGTTTCTATGGACCTGCAATATGTGCTCTTGGCATAACATTTGCTGGATGTAATCCGTTGATAATCATTATACTGTTTTCATTATCTTTTGGATTTAATGGACTTATATTTTCTGGATATATGGTGAATCATGTCGATATGAGTCCACGATTCGCTGGTAAATAGGCTTTTTGAATTAGCTTTTTTATTTAAATCCTTTTAAATTTCTTGAGCATAGTCAGATATTACTTTTAAATCTATGCTGATATATATATATATATATATATATATATATATATATATATATATAAAATTATGTATCAAGCATACAATAATTTGAACATAATTAGAAATTAATAAAAGTTTTGTGTTTGATTGATTTGTTTCTTTTTTTCCCATTAGGTACATTATTTGGAATTACAAATGCTATCGCTACTTTACCAGGATTTCTTGCGCCTGCTTTAACGGGAAAGATTCTTGAAACAGGGGTGAGTAGGAAGGAAACAAATTTTGAGACAATAGAGTGTAAAATAAAATAAAATAGATACTCTATTCTTCATCAATGTTGTTGGTACTTCTGATTTCCCATAAGGTCTGATAGAGTCAGATCAGATAAATGAAACTACTGCCATTGATGCAGTCTTATAACAGAAGTGGATAGTTATGGATATCCTCTGAGAGTCCAGTTCAAGGTAGTCCAAGATGTGCTGAGGTGATGCCTGTTTCTGTTTGCATTTAGGGGAATGAGAAAATCTCTTAGTACCCCCAGAATATGCGAGATTTTATAATTGGCCATTGGCAATTCGAGACAGACATATGTTGGTCTGTCAGTGACAAAGAAGAGATAGGGTGTAAATGCATGTACATGAATTCATGATTCTGCTTAGAAGAAATTTGTCACGATATCCATTTATATATAAATATTTTAACTATTAAATTTTATAATAATCTACTTATTCAAAGTACATTATAATTGATTCTATTTCCCATTAAACTCTATAATAAAAGAAAGTTAAAGAAAATATCAATTTTAAGTTAATTGATGTTGGTTTAATAATTTAAATAAAAAAATAAATAATTTGTATACTATAAATATTGATTACAATGACTTTCTGCCGCCTATTCTGTATAGTCGTTAGCATGCCTAACTGTGGATAGGGAGTTCTGGGTTCGAATCCTGGTTCGGGCATGAATGTACTTACTTTCTTTCTCTCTATCCTGTTTTTGTCCTTTCCTTGCATGAATGGAGTATGAATAGTTGCCTACCCTATAAACGGGTACGGCATGTGTGTTCAGAAGTCAAGTCAGTCTTCTGCCCTTGTGGTTTTTCTCCAAAAAAAGAAGCTGCATACTACCCTATGCCAGATCTTCTGGACCTGGAGTGGGCTTTCCTGCTCTAGGGGGATAAACAACAACACAATGATTTTATAAATTATTTACATTTTTGGATAAATGAAGGATTAAACAGAAGAGTGTTAACATGTAGTTTCATATTATTATGGATCGTAAATTTTTCTACCGTTTTTTCAGCAATATATACTTAATTGGCTATAGTTTATATGGAGCTTTAATTCAATGTAAATTATAAAAGTAACAAATTCCATTGCTATTTATTTATATTGCAATACACTGCGTTGATATCAATCCATATTGCATTCCTATTATTTCGAATCTAAGGTTTGCTTAGAATTTTAGATTGAGAAAAATAGTTATACTTGAGAATCTATAGTTCAAAACGCCACTTTTACAAAAAATAAATTGCAATGATATTAATCTACATTACAGTCCTATTTTTTCAGATCTAAAATTAATCTCGGGCATATTTTAAAATGTGTAAATCTTTTGGATCTAAAATTTGTCTTCTACGTTTTTTATTAAAATTTGTAAATTATTCCGGATCTAAAATTTATCCCCTACGTTTTTTAATATCAAGAATTATAAAACATCAAGAAAGATAGTTAATTGTGGAGTTATAATTCAAATGCAAATTATTAAAAAATGGCAAATTATTATTTAGACGAAAATTGTGGCAAAATTTGTTTTAGCTGATTCGTGATTGTGAAATGTGAAAAGCAATTATCCTAATATCAGTGAAAGTAAATATAAGTATAATTATTTTACGCCAAGTTGTTGCTCATAAACTACTGTGCAATCTTACTAAATCCTGAAAATGAATAACAAAGAAACAAAACAGATTTGTGTGACGAGTTTGTCCTGAGAGCATCGAAAATATAAATGAATAAAACAAATGAAGAATTCTGTGAGGTAAATATAAGTAATCAGTGAAAGTAAATATAAGTGTAATTATTTTACTCCAAATTGTTGCTCGTAAACTACTGTACATTCTTACTAAATCCTAAAAATGTATAGCAAAGAAATAAAACAGATTTGAATGAAGATTTTGTCCTGAGAAGAGCGACGAAAATATAAATGAATAAAACAAATGAAAAATTCTGCAATGAAGAGGTAAATAAGGAAAAGCAATCAAAATCCAATTTCCAATAAAGGTGAATAAACAAAATGTTCAAGAGGCGGATGTGTTTAATGTCATATATATAAGAGTTGTGCAATATTTAAAAAAGATCCATAAAATTCTTTGTTTATATCTAATATGTTATAAATAGTCTTTGATAAAGGAAATGTAAGTACAAATGTTTAAGACTTCAATAATATTCTTATTTTTTTTATTTGTAATAGAATCAAATTTTCTCAAGAAAAACTATCATTGACTGTTTGTACTTTGAGCTATTTACAAATGTTTGATTAATAAAATATAAGGAAATGCATTGAAATAAAATCGTATGAAATATCATATAAATCAATAAAAAAATTATGAAGCAATTCAATAAAGTAATTCAATAAAAAACTATGCTATTTATTTAAATATTATATTCTTTTAAAATAATATATTACATAATATTTATTGAAATATTTCATGAATTAAATATTACTTAATTAATATTATTATAAATTTTAATAAAGTAATCTTGATGCAAGAAAATCTTGCATTTACAAATTTTACGAAAAACAAATGTAATTTAAATAAATGTAAGCATCTGAAAATTATGCCAGTTTAAGCATTTGAAAATTCCTGATTTCCCATGTGAGTTTCTGCCATTGCAATTTATCTGCCATTGATTCTAATGTGACTAGTATTGTTATATATATTTCAGTGTTTGAAAGGTAATTTGAAAATTAAAAATTAATTTTGATACGTTACTTAGCACATATGTAAATTTGATAATTCGTGTGATATTTTGATAATTTAACTTTATAGAAATTATTTTTATAAATGATCTTTCTGAAAGATGTTAAAATTAACGAAATTTAAGCAGAAATCACTAAATATGATTACAAGTTCATTAATATGTAAAATGTACTTTATCTAGAATTCTATATGCATGTTTTAATTTCTCACAATAAATTAATAAAAAGTGTTAAGGCATGTTGCATTAATTTTTGATGTTTTGTGAATTGAATTAAAGTATATTGCACTTACATTTCAATTGATGTTGCTGTATACTGTTATATATGAAATAACATCATGTTGAACTGTTTTCTTTTCTACAGCATTCTTTATGGAACTGGGGCATTATATATATAATAACATGTGCAGTTCACATCTTGGCAGGGACTTTCTACAATATTTTTGCATCAGCAGAAGTGCAGCCATGGAACGAGGTGCAAGACCAAAGCAAGGATAAAACGTCATCAATTACTTCTCCATCTCAATCAGAACAAACTAAACTTTAATGAACGAAATAAGTGTTCGCAATGTATCATGGAACGCACAAAATGTAAACATTTTCATCATTGCATTGTTTGAAATAAAGTTACTAAGGATTTTTAGTACTTAATATAATTCATTTTGTAATGTTAATTGTTTGCTTATGTTTGAATGCTTTACTGAAATCTTTTGAATTATTTGGATTTTTGAACTTAAGTTAAAATTTAAATGAATGAGGAATTCCAACTTTATTCCTCTTGAAAAATTACTAATTTAAATATGCCTAATAATAAGCAATTTAAAAACTGTTTTTGATCAAAAATATTAAAAATGCAAAAATATAATTGAAATTGAAACATGAAATGTTTTGTTGCAAGTTATTTTATTTCTGGTAGTCTTAGATATGAATAAATGATCTATATATCATTACCAGACAGTAAAACTCTGATTTGTTCAATCTAATTTTTAGATTAATTATACCTCTGAAAAAGAGGTGCTTAATATTTAAACTCTATTTAGTTAATTATATAATTATTTTTTTCCTTCTTAATCTCAAAACTAATAAAAACTACATAAAATCAATTTTCATCAATACTTTTATGTAGTAGTTCAACTATTACAATGACGTGTGTTTGTTAATATAAATGATATTGTTAGGTAATAATTGTCAAAACTTTTATATTGGTTTAGGCATTTTGTGTAGGGGGAGTAAAATTGGTATTTAATTTGGCTTCATATTTCAGAAAACAACTTTTTGAATTTCTTTTCCCTGTTGCTTGCTATCAAAAGTCTAGCTATGTATAGGACTTGATCTAGGCATGGAAATGTTATCCTTTATATCACTCTCATAGCTAGACCAGTCGATTTTCTATTTACGTCATTTGTGTCTGATTTAGTGATAAGTATGAGAAATAAAGTACACAACTGTATAATTTAAGATACAAAGGAAAATTAATAGTTTACTAATTCTAATAGTTTCTTTTTTCTTTTCTTTTCTTAGCCCTCTTCTTATAAAAGAAACATAACATAACTTTTATTTTATAAGTATAATTCTTATTGAATTATATATGTATTTTTATATTATGTAATATAAGACTTATTCCTAATTTGTTTTTAAAAAGACTTGAAATAGCTGTTACGATCTCTGAAGATTTCGAAATTTTGTTGCTAGTTTGATTTCAAGCTAAATGTCGATTGCATGTTACCGATTAGTAGACTTACAAAATCACACACAATTTAATGTCATTTCTTTTCATATATCAAAGTGAAGAAGTAGGCCATTAATTAATGAATATTGATATTAAAAAATCTATACGAAATGAATAAATTTTACATATTTTCACTAATAAATAGAAAATAAATTATTATAAAAATAATAAAAAAAATTATTTTAACAAGCAAAAATAAGTGTTACAAGTTACAGTATATTTCTCACATAAAAACAAGATGTTTCTTACTATTTTATAGTATTCTTTATCATACTGATTCATTCTTATGTTAAAAAATACGCACGCGCGCTCACGCGTTACACTTATTCTTTTCCATTGTTTTCATTTATGAAAAAGTCATTTAATTAGGTAATTTTTTTATTCTATCTGACATGTATTTAGTTACCACCATTTCTTGTAAAGCAATTGTGCGATTGTCATTGAAATATAATATCAATAAACATGATCCCAAAATGTCTATCGTTATATCATATAGAATATAGTAATGGAGTTGTACAAAGAGGAAATCGACATATTTAAATGCCTAGAAAACAAGAAATGAATATATAGAAATAAAATATGAACTTCTTGAAATTCAATGCCACGCACAATGAGATCTATTAAAAATACCTGTTGTTTGCATTAAGAGGTAGCAAGTCACTCTTAAAAATTAACTATTAAATGAAAAGTTGAAAGCCATAATTGTAAAATGAATTTTACCCAGTTTTTACCCAGTCCACCGTTTGAGTACTAAAGAGTTTTCTTATATATAAACATAACATAACAACCGAAGGGCGATAGCGCTTCGCTGCACTTAAGTGGTTAAGAACTAAACATATCAAACTCATATTCTATTGGAGAAATACATAGAGCTATTAAAACATGAAACGCAGAAGTTCAAGAAAGTTGTTGCATAAGAACAATCTAATAAAAAGTATGGGATCAATATGATTACCAAAGAGGAAATAAAATATGTTTATGAGTTAATAAAATATGTTAAGATAAGTGAGAAAATATGTTTTGAAAAAATATTAACATTTTTTGAATTTCAATATTTTATAATTTGATATATAAATCATAAAAAACATTTAATTTTTGAAGAATTATTAAATTTCGCAATAGTTACACAGGCGTTTAGTTATAATTTTCAATTGAGTGAACTATTTTCATTTCTACAAAGTAACTGAATTTTAAGAATACTTGTTTTCAGTTCAGAAATTCATGAGTTTGATTTCCACTTCAAACATAAAAAGTTTTTTGGTATAGATTCTACTTATCATATTGAATTAGCTTTTGATCCCAAAATAGTCTCTAGTACTTTATATTAACCAATTAATCTCACAAATGCATTAGATAAATTATTTATTTTCTTTATGTGTCTTTGAAGTAAACAGGCTTAATAAACTATTTAAATTATAACTACTGTGATTATAATAGCTATGCTAATTATTTTTACTATACTTACTTCAAATATAAATTTTAAATACCAGAAAACTTGAAAAAAGTAATGCACTTATTCGATAAATATAGACAGTGATTGATTAAATGAGTAATGAAACTTAAATATTATGTATATAGATACATTTCCTATTCTAAAATACCCATAGGACTATTATAAATTTCATTTTCAGTCTATAAAATACTAAAAATTTTTAAATGAACTGTCTCTCCAATGGTAATCCAAAATTGTAATGCTTCAACTAACGCATTTGGGTGGAGCTTGTTATCCGAGGAAACCCACATTTATTTTTCTATTCTGCAGTTTAAAAATGGTTGGGGTAGTTTCTAAATATATGTGCGTAATTATTTTAATATATTATTTGTAATATCTCGAGTATATTCAGTTTCATTTATGTAAAATTTTTTATTTGAGCAAATTAGTAACATTTTGGTCCACCGATGGCTCTTATTAAGCGTTTATTCGGTTTGGCATTGATCTATAAATCTGGAATTATCCTTTTGAAGGATGTAATGCCATATTATGTCGAATTGGACCATTAGATATGCAAAATCTCGAGCTGGTTGGAGGACTCTGCTCATAAAGCTGTAAAAGTTTTGATTGGAAGAGAAATCCGGTGTCTTCTCTGATCAAGATAGTGATGGCAAAACACGAACACAAACAATAGAAAGTCTCGACCTATGCGAACGAGCATTATCTTGCTGAAATTTATGCTTAGGATGTTGTGGTAAGAAAGGTAATGAAATGGGTCGTAGAATATCGTCCACGTACTGCTCTGCTGCCTCGACGGGCAACTAAAAGGGTCCTGATACGGAATGAAATGACTCCTCAGACCATCATTCCAGGCTGGCGGCTATTATCAGATTTGTACCATCAGATTGGTATTCTACCTTTCTCCGGAATATCTCTAGACACATAGGCACTCAATTCGAAGCGAAGTTCATCACTAAATACGTTTTTATTTCAATCAGTAACATCCCATGTCAAATGTGCTCGAAACGACTGTAAAAGGTCTTATCGATGAGCAAATTGAACTGTAGTTGCTACCAGAGGTTCGACCCCCTTTCCTCGAGCTATTAATGCTTCTCATGGTCACTGAAGCAGCAGATGTATTTTGTATCGTTGATAATAATGTAAATGTGGCTGTGAATGCAGCTCTGATTATTGTTCTCGTGTTTTATTGTCTATCTAAGCCAACCGCGTTTTTCTTGACATTGTATTTTTCTATGTTTTAACTATTACGGCCAACATAGTTTAATAGTGACATCTCTCCTGTCCTAGATACTAATGATCCGCCGATTAGACCAACTAGTTTCTTTGTACTCAATTACACATCCTGTTTAAAATAATGATATCTTCACATATTGTTCGGGTACTTATATGCCAGGTGTAATTACTGTCTATATAAATAAATGGAATAAAATTGACAATTGTGCAGGTAAAATGCTCTGTTGTTCATGTTCATTCATTGGCCACTAAGCTATAAGGAATTGCATTTGCCATTGAAATAATTATTCAAATCAATTGGTGACCCGATTAGCATTTCTGTCAAACAGGGGCTGTGCACCACACTACCTCAAATATAATTATCTGCTCTTTCAATTTTTCAATGATCAAGATTTCAACTGATATTTGCAAGAGGCCAGCAGAAGCTCAGGGGGTGTTTCAACCTATAATGAAATTTATCCTTCTGTTTAAAAGAATTGATTCATGAGGAATTTTAGAAATTTTGCGAAAAAAAAATAATGGAAACTTTAAATACTCTTAGTATGAAACAGATTTACAACCTATATTTAAAATAAAGTATTATTCTTAAGGTAATAATTAATGTTTTGATAATAGAACCTCTGATTATTTTTATGAAAAAATCATTTTAGTTTGAAAAATCAGCTTCTCGATTTATTTCTATTATTTTAAAATGAAATGATATTTTCATTTGATTGGTGCTTTCCTTAATTTTAATTTGTTCTAACTATCAATCTCATAAGTCGATTTTTTATGTCCAAATCTCAAGTGACCAATAATATTTCTAATGCATAACTGTATTATAGTTTCTTATATTAATTTTTCTTATATTAATAGCTACACACTTTGTGCTAAGTGTTTTAATGTTAATTCCATTAGGATAAAAATAAAGTTTTGATAGAAAAATTAAAATTATTTTTTTAATAAATATATTTTTAAATCAAATGTGTTGTAACTATCTTTTCAAGAATGATCATAAAAAGCAAAAAATGATGAGCGATTATGTGTCCATCACCCATCAGTCACATTTTATACAATTGCTGTTTCACATTACAGCAATAGATTATAAAGAAAAAATATAAACTGTAACTTATTTAAATACAGTGAAATTAAATGCATAATTTAAACAGTTAAGGGAGAAAAAAGAGCCAGGCTCTTTGCTCACATATCAGTGATGGCAAGCAGAAATATTTTTGCTCTTCAAAATTTCGGATTTAATTAAAGATTGGTGTTCCAAGTAAGTAAGAGAAAAGAGGAAGAAATATCTTTGTAGCAGCCTTCCTTTGCCAGACAATCAGCTTGCTCATTTCCATGGATGTTTACAGAGAAGGAATAAATTGACAATGAAATTCATGAAACGTCAATTGAGCTTAAGTTTGAGAAGATGTTTTTTAAATTTCATTTCAGCCTTGTGGTTAGGCTTGCGTGTACCAATGACCTGGAGGGCTAAGTCGGCGGTAGCTTGCTACTGGTAGGGTTTCAAAAGCCGGGTAAGCCGAAAGGTAGGTACTTGACGAAGAAGAACACCATAATGAGCTAAGACAATCTTCTATCTTTTAGATGCTCAGATCTTTGAATCGACGGAAGCTGAATTTGACTTCCTCCTCTGATCCAGAGTTCTCACGCTGCATCGTCCACCAAATTTATGGACTTCATGTACCAAATAGCAAATTTCATAGGCTGTATTATGAAAGTGAATATCAATTAAATAAAACTAATGATTTTACGAAATTAAACACCAAAACGAAATAAATATGTAGACCGAAATATAAATTTAATTAATATTTATTCCAATAAGATTTCACTTGTGCATATTTTTCTATTTCGAGAAAATTATCTGCAAAATTAACTTCTTCATAACTAAATAATGGGAAAAAGTGAAGTTTCCGGTAATATCTAGCCAATTCTTAGACACAGTCAGAAGACTTGTATTATGAAATGACATTCCTGTTTCGAAATATTAAGATTTACCGAATGAGAATTCAAAATTCATGTCAGAGTAATATCCGTAACATTTTCCATAAATTTGACGTCGTATATTGTATTTGCAGAAATAATAAATATATTTCACAATAAAAATATGTAAATAATCCTTGAGATCAAATCGAATGGAATATGATTATGCGCACCTGATCTTGAGAGAAAATGGCAACTGAACCAATACTTGACAGAACAAGAAATGTCAATAAATTAGTTTGAACACATAAATTACTTGCTATAATGTACAGTTATTTCTTTCTTATAAATTTCAGCAAAATATAAGGAAAGTTATAACTAAAGAAAATTATGTATCAGTATTGTGAGGAAAATTTACAATATCAAAATATAAAACAAACTTGTTTTAAAATATGCTTGTTATAATATAAACACTATATACCGTTAATGAGAAGGCAAATATAGTGATGTGGATAAAAAGTATTCACATCACAAGTTAAAATGTAAAATTTACGCTCAAAATGACCTTTCATAAAGCATAAATATTGACAAGTTTTTCATAAAGCTTCTGTACAGTACATTTAGAAAAATTGGAAGTATTGAAAGTTTTTAAATAAACAGTCATAGTCTAGTGTTACGACAACTTTTCATTCAATTCAGTCCTAGACTTGGATGAACAACGAGAAATGGAAGAGATAATTTTATTTTCCTCATTCCCGATTGTCGAAGTAAGTGTTGTGGAATTTTCATGGTTTCCTCCCTTGTGACATTGGGATGTGATCCCCAATACATGAGAAGCCCTCTGAAAAGTAATTTATGTGGTGGATATAAAAATATATTACAAAATGTTTTGGTTATTAAACTGTCCACTACGTGTTATAAAGACTAAAAATCGTGTGAAATTGTTAAAAAAAATTCCTGAGTATTTAGATTTATGTATTATAATTGGTCTCAAAGTCTCAATCTTATGTATTATAATTATATTCAAATATTTATGTATAAATTACATAAATAGTAATTTATTTACAAGCGATTCATGTAAATATTTTTACCCAATAATTCTTAAAACCAAATTTAAGTCGGGATTTTACAATTTACTTTCCTGTAAAACGTAAAACTATGACTTTGAGTTCAAATTGAACGAATGATGGAACAGTGCTCATCAGAGACTTGGTTACATCCGTTTCATGGTCAAAAAACGTGAGATAGACTCTACATGTTTGCCTTCAGCATGCACGTTTGTCAAAGTTGATGCTTGGGAGTTTTCTAAATTTTCTCCTGTGGCACACTTGAAAATTTGCCACTATTGCTGAAAATTCACCCTGAAGACAATTTATGCGGTAGATATTAAATACAACAATCATTACCCGTTTGACATCCATTAGGTAGTGACAAAAAAAGGGGATAAGACGTTCAGAATTACGGTAATATAAGATATAGAAGAATTTTATCTTAAAACCCTCTTAAGTTTGTCCTATAATATGATATTATAAATATATATTTTTGACAATAATTCATCAATATTCAAGTGAATTATATTTTTAACTATCGAGTATTTCAGTTTTAATGTGGAGAACAGTTTAAGCAAACATGTCTATAAATGCAAATTATACTTATTTATTTACAATATTTTTCCCCATTTACAGTAATTTTAGTAATGAATAATTCGTTTTTCCACATTCATCTTTAAATTTTAAAAAAATATTTCAACTTAGCTATTGTTATAATAAGAGCAAATTTATAAAATTTCACAAAGTTGCTCGGAGAAAATGCTATTGCTATTTAACACGTGCTGAGTAGCGAATGAATAAATTACATAATAGAGAGGTTAATACGAGAGTGATCACGCGATCAATTAACACAACAGCCGAGCTCTATAAAAAAAGAGGTTGATAATCTTACAAACACTTAAGTTCTCGGAATTTTCCTCGTGAAATCACCTCATTTCGAGAGAGAAGCATCAGACACAGGAAATGTTCATTAGTTTTAATGAGAAAAATGAAACAATAAGACTCGGCGGCATGTTCTACATCAGCAAGTGCAGAAAGGGTGCATAAAAGGCGATGCACATTGCTCCGGTCCGATTATGAAAAACCGCAAGCCATCCAGTTACGCACGTCAAAGATAAACAGAGTTTATTGTTTTATGACAGACGGGAGAGCATCTGGCATGTGTTCAAATAAATTATTGTCATGATAGAGATAGTGTAAGAATATCTTGAGACACATTTTTATGTGTTTCCCGAGACGAAAAAGCTAATTTCAGTGTTTGTCACTCACAAAACTTATACAATTTCTCTCAAACTCAGATCACAGACGAAGATTCAATGAATACTGATGAATACAACGCTAGAGCTTGATATCTTCAGTAGTCAATTTCAATCTATTACTAAGTTTAAAAAGTTAAAAAAAATAGTTTAAAATTAGAAAGTTTAAAATTAGGAAGATATTTCTCGGCAGATGGATTTTATTTGACTCCGGATCGCATAGACACAATTTATACAGTTGCTTTCACCAACTATTCGTATAATTGAGAACTTTTTTTAAGTACTCAAAATGAAGAAGGCATAATTAATGAGTTGGAGTTTAGTAATATAAAAAAACGTTTTACTTTGTATAAGATATGGATCAGAATCAAAGAACTGAATATATGCCACCGTCTCCTAAATCACAAAAATTGGGTCTAAGGAGAAGCAAATATAGTATTTCAACCATAGAAGTGGATTCCCAAGTGTCTTCTCACCATGGTTCAGATGAATCCATTGACAAGTGCTCCGGTAAGTCCACATTTTAACTATTATTTCACACATGCAATTATTTCTTCATTATATAACTGCAACAATTTTCATGTATTTATTTTTAATCACCTTAAAATTACAATTTTAATAACAGCAATAGTATAAAAACATTGAAGGAATGTTTTAGTAATACTAAAATATTCCATTAATGTTTTAGTATTAATATTTTATTACAATTATTCTTAATTTAATATGATTTATTATAATAATAAAAAAATTTAAATCTCAATTTTTAAATATCATGAATATTTACAAGTATCATCTACATGTTAATGTTTTCATTTATTTGGAATTCAACACCATAAAATTTATAAATATAAATTGCTTTTTGTATACGATTAAAGTTCTTTTATAAATAGGAATAATGTTGATTTCTGTTAGAATGATATTAAATCCTATGAAAAAGCTGATAAAATCAAATATTATAAATGATGTTTGTTATAATATATATGAAACCATAATTTTCATTATTTATAACAAAGACATGTTTTAATTAAAAAAACTTTATATATTGATATTACTGAGTGTTGTGAATTAAAAATTTATCATATCAAAATTTTATTACATACTTGTATTTCTTTCATAATCATTATATTGTGTTAAAATTAATTTATATGTGTATAAATGCATACCGGTTTACAAAAATATGAGCTTACTTGACATGTTTGTTTCATTAAATTAAGGTATAATTTATAATTACTATGTTATAAATGTTATAAAATTCATGCTAATAATATCATTTTCTTGTTCATACATTTTAGTCAATTGTTAGTTATTTACAGAAATTTGCAAAAATAACTAATGATTAGAATATTATATTTTAAGTTTACCTTAAAAAATGTTTTTAAATAACCAATTATGTCTTTTTCACGAAAATTGAATTATATCTATTTAATCAAGTTATTTTGAATAAATAAAAATTATAGATTTTAATTCTTTTGATTGTTCAAATTGATCAGTATTTTATATTTAAAGTTATGCGATTTTTACTTTGTATTGACGTTAAGAAATTTAGCACATATTCTTTTACAAATGTTAATATTGGTCTAGTAATTTATTAATAAATTGCTTTTAATATATTAATCAGAAAAAATTAAATGTGGCAGCTAAATTATTGATCAAGGAAGTATTAAGGTAAAGCTCAAAGATGTTTATTTAAAATTTTTGAATACTTATATAGATATTATTAAAAATTCATTAAGAATATCGTACGAGTTCAATTTCGAACCCATATCCGAAATGTCTTATATGTTTTCCATAAAAACAGAATTTTGTAAAAAATCATTTAGGAGTGTTATTTAATTAGTTAATTCATTGTATGTAGTATTATATCCATAATGTGCTTGACATTTCATAACAAGTTGATGAGGGGTAAATTCTCGGAATGAGTATATGAGTTTTATTAGCATTGGCCATAGTTGAATATGTTGTGAGAGATTTGGGATGTCAGGTCTTTTACTTGTATGTGTATCAGTAAGTTTTGGCTATAATTAGAAATTAGAAGCATTAGTAGAATATGTATATATATAGAAATTAATCGATAGATTTAGAAAATATTTTATAAAATTTTTTCAATAAATTTTTATTTGAAAATTATATAATTGAATTTCTCATCCACCTAAAAACACAAGAATAAATAAAATAAAAATTGGACGTAATTATTACTGCAGATTATTTAAGCATGTTAAAAAATGGAAGAACGTAGATAGCGGCATAAGAAATAAAATTTACAAGAAAAAAACAGTATTATTGTATTAACCTAAAATATCTGAAACTGTTATTCTGGGATAATGAAGAATGTTACTTTCTTCGTTAATTATGATTTGTATCTTTATTTCAGAAAATTATGAATTAAAGATAGTACTTTTTAGCTACCTTTAATGGATTCAGTTAAAAAATACATGCATCATGGTACAATTCAACATGAACTGTACCATGCATTATGGTACAAACAATGCATGAACAATGCATCTTGATATAGTTCAACAGTTTCTCATAGAAACAACTAAAGACACAAAACAAAGGACACTATTGATGGTCTCATATGTTACAAACTCTTCCGCACAGAATCAAAGAGCTTTTAGATGTATCCCTGGAATATATATATCCATGCGGCATCTAGGTATTGCCGAAATTGGTTTATTGTAGCAGAAGACGGTATGTCCCAGGAAGGCTTTTGTGCAAGCTTGGACCACACGTTTTTAATCGGTGATTGATAGGAAGAATAAGCAAGAGAGTAAGTAATTTAATCTGACGGATAGAAAATCTCTTGGACATTGCGTGCCGCATGTGGTCACACATCTTATTAGGGTATGGTTGATAACAACAGCTTAAAGATGGATGAAGATATGGAATTGCCATGTTTCACTACTGCCATCAGCTGTAACTACTCAGAGATGGGTCGCTGGCTGTTCAGGGTGCCTGCATTGAGTACTAGAGAGATGGGTAGGGAAACGCAATCCCTCAACAATGAAACTGAGTGCATGACCAGTGTGACGATTCATAATGCAATAGTTCAGCAGTTTCTCATAAAAATACATAGCCGAATCCTACCACCATGTCCATGTCTGTTGCTCATAGCACATTTGGAGGTGTAAATGCCTGTGGTTTAGAAACAATTGTAAGCGGAGCAATCAATGCCTTGCAAATATTACACTTAGTTGCAAGTGATAAAGAATGGTACGAGTGGACATTGTATGATGCGAAACAGACTGAACCTCCTGTGTTATGGTTCATGATAAAACGAAACGTTCAATCACTGTCATGCAAAAAAAGTGCTTATTATCAATTACAGTTGTGCAACAAAGTGATTGCTATCAGTTCCATCGGTTTGCTACTTTCTCCTGCATCCATTGATTGCATATATACATTACGTTACTTGGTTTCGTCCACGTAACAGTAATGCATATCTGTCTCACCGATCTATCAGAAAGTTAATCCGCACCACATATAAGCAATCATTCTTCCTTAATAAAACTCACGGCCTTGCTAGAGAGACATTACGTCGTTTATAAAGCATAGTTAAGCAATTTGTGAGAATAATGCACGAAAAAAGTAATGGTCATACTTCAAATCGGCAACTTCTCTCTTAATACAGAGCTCGCAAGTGGCGGTACAGCCGTCCGCGCCATTCGTATGTGTTGCAATGCCAATGATTTTCAGATCTCATCGTCTCAAATGAATCAAAGTTTTCGTGATTTTCTCAGGTTGTTGCATTTTGGATGTCAAAAAATGTATTATGGAAGGAATTAATAAGCTTATTTTTCAGACATCTGTCAAAGTATCGCAAATTAATTTTGGTATCTGTCCATGAAAATAAGAATATTTCTTAAATATTGTACAAGAGGAAAATTTGAAACTATCAAAAATAGAATTAAAACTATAGTGGGTTATTTTTAAAATTTCACATAAATTTAAATAATATAGGAGCTGCTATAAATATTGTTAATAATTGATTTGACATATCACATAATGGAAGCCTAGTTTTAAAATTTTCTAAAATTGTATTAAAATATTCCTCGACAGATCAAAATAAATTGATATTTGCTTTATAAAATTGGTATGAATTATCTAAACTGACTTGTAAATTATAATCATCGTTTTATTATTTGTCATAAAAACATGCTTAATTCTAATAGATAACAAATTCATTATTAATTACAAAGGGGCTTGTCATAGATTTTCATTAATCGCAGACATTTTTGTTGTAAATTTTTATAGGAATAAGTTTCCTCACTTTTATTTTTAAGCAAAAACATCTATACATGAAGTTCCATTAACAAAATCGATAAAAATATTGTAACTATATAAGAAAAGTTGTTTTTCAAAGCCTTAGGGTAATAAATTCTATAATTATTTTGTCGATTTTCATTTTATGTTTTTCGTCAACGGGTTTACCTTAGATTCCTCAAAAGCTTAGAAAATATTAATAAAACATTACTCTTATTTATTAAACGATTGATTTTATTATAAAAGTTTGCATCAGGTATCATTCTCTTAAGATATTTTTTGGGGTTTTTGATAGGATGGACAGACTGATAAATATCGAGTCTTTTTGGAATTGCTAATGAAGAATTTTAACTCTGTCAAAAACATGCAAACTTTCAATAAGATGTAAATATTAACTAATCATCTATTTAACGTAAATTTTGATGTTGAATAACGAATACTTCCTGCTTATCCAATTTTTTGCTTTCAAAAATATTATGAAGAGATAGATGTGTTATTATATTACTAAAAAATTTTATTGCATAATTATTTTATAAGACTTAACCAAAAATTAGCTAATGCCGTTAATAATGCAACATCAATATTTTTTTTCTAATTTTGGGGCACACTGGGTGATTGGACCCATCACCCACAGCAAAGCCGGAGACTGTTCTCATTTTAGTGTTTCACCGGTGAGTACCTGTGAACCAAGTCACAGAGATACGACTAGCATTGCCCACGTCACACCACCACAAATCCGTTTATAGCGTGGGCCACATTCATCCATCCCCTCAGAAGAAGAAAGGACAAAGATACATACACATGGAGAGGAAGGAAATTTCTATGCCCAGACCGGGATTCGAACCCGGGACCAACAACCCAGGAATCAGAAATGCTAACCACACAGCCATTGGCCGGCTACAACTTCAATATTGCTTACCAGGGTTTCAAAACCTTATTTTTGACAAATACTTGTTAGAAGGATTTTTTTAAATAGGATAATAGTTTTCACATTACATTTTCTCTCAAGAAAGTAGCAAAAGATTTTACTCTCTTATGAAAAAACAGCTTTTTATTTATTTTCAAGAATTTATATTTTCGTATTAATGGAACTATAATAACGTTCTTACTTGACTCGATAAAAATCATTTTGATGAACTCAATGACGGTTCTTCTTTTTTCCAATTACTTGGAACATAATTATTTCATATTATATTGCTTATATATGTTGTAAACTAAATAAATTACAAATTATTGAAAATAACTAAATATTTTATGCACTGTCGTAGAAATATTAATAGTCTAAGATTACTATAAGGCCTTATAACATCGAACACGTAAATAACCTTCTTGGAAATTTTTCATAGATAGTTGGCCTTATTGATGTATTTCAAGGGAGGAAATCCTGAAAACTCCCCATCACCCCCCCTCGACATTGTGCATGCAGAAGATCAGTATTAATCTTCCGTATTGATTGGCTAGGATATTTTGCTCTTGAAGAGTGTTGTGTTCCAGAAATTAAGTCACAATCAACGATTTATATTAGATTTGTTCAACTCATCTCTTAATAATCGAACAACTAAATGTCTGTTTTGTAAAGTTTTTATTTAATATCAAAATAAAAGTTTTTATGAATTACCTTAGTAACTATCAAAATAATACCCGTTGGACTATTTCACTCTTCTTCTCTGAGAGTTTCTTTCATTGCTGCTTGGCATTAACATCTGAGACAAGTGAGTTGGGATATCTGTTCTACAGCAAGATATCTGTTCTACAAGATATCTGTTCTACAGCAAATGTTCTGTTCCTGATGGTGTTTTCTAACTGATATCATTGACATTGGAGAATCCGGATGCTTATTTAGTGCTCCAGTCACTCTTGATGTAGTTCACTTTATAGGCATAAGAGCCCGCTTCAATATCCGTAGGACTATTTCACTCTTCTTTTCTGAGAGTTTCTTTCACTGAGCTTGTCTTTTTATCAACTATTTTGTTTTGCCGAGTTTGTCTTGCCTCGCTATATGTATACTGCCATGACTTTAGACAACCTACAGCTAGAAAACCTTAAAAGTTGGGTTGTTTCGATCACATTTGCTCCAGCTAGATAAACTCCTACAAATTGGTCCTTTTGAAAATCTGAGAAAATAAACATTATACATTTTGAAAAATTTCAAGACCTATGGAGTTAAAATAAAATTATAACGTACAACCAGAAATATATAAATTTCTATTTACAAAAAATTGGTAGTCCTTTTTTTATAAAACGCGTTCAAAATTTTAAAATTTTATTTATAAGTGGGGAATCTATTTCCAATTCAAAAATATTTTTAATTTTTGATTTAAATAAATACATTTTTTAAATTGATTTCATACAATACTCAACTGCATTCTACATCTACAGATTTGAAGTTCCGGAATTTAACTGAATAAAATAAAAATAAAATTTGTGAGCATGTTTTTTATAGAAAATTAAAAATGTAAATTAATACACCTCAAAATGGAATAAAAAATAAAAACAATGAAAATGTTTCAATTTCTGAATAATCTTAAATGTAAAATATAAAAAGAAATGTATGCGTGAATCAATGTTTTATTATTAACTAGTACAATATATATGTTTAAAACTAAAGAAAGGATTACTAAAATAATTTTGTGTGAATAAACTAAGGATAAATAAATAACATCGTATGCTATTAAATGTCAAAGGTAATTAAAAAAATCGTATTTTGTTTTCATTGTATGTGTGTGTGATTTAATTTTCTATTCAATAATTATAAAATTTAAAATTAAAATAGCTGTCAAACAAAAGATTTTAATAATGGATACAATTAGGAAATAAATAAATCTTATTAACTTTTGGTAAATACTTATTGGTTTTTTTACTTAATCATAAGCTAAATGAGCCATTTATTTTGAAAGAGGACTAACTCCATTTTTCCGGTTACCATGGTTACATGTACAACTTCAGGTTTTTTTATCAAGAAATCAAAAAAAAAATATTGAAGTAAAACCCTTAGATACATTTAAACAGTATGACTCATTAGTATCCTATAAGTATATTTTTAAATTCATTGAAACGCAAACCCTTAAATATCTCGGTTTGAAGATAAATGGAGTTATTACACTTTCAAAATAAACGACTCAAATATATATATATATATATATATATATATATATATATATATTTCTCATTTAAATTTATATTATAATAATTTTTTTAATGTTTTAAAAATAATTGGCTTATATCCAATTAGACGTTTGTATGTGCAAAAGTCTAATTAGATATAAGTCAGTGTGCAAATTAAACAGTTTTCTGAGACGTACTGAATGTTTCTTATGATATTATATATCTTTCCCAAAATGACTAGAATGAGTAAATTTTTTTGTCCCAATATTCCCTATTTATATTAATTTTTTCATATCCTATTATTGCTTTCTTTAAGAACCTTTAGATAAACCCAATGGCTCTTAAAGAGGGCAATATTAGAATATAGTTTTACTCTCAAACAAATCATATTAAATTAAAAGATCCATACTAAAATCAGTAAAATGATGAAGTGTGATTTCTTCTATAGAGATCTGCGTTGTTACATACTTCTCTGTCTGTATACATTCCTGTAACTAGCCCAGAGTTAGCCTTACTAGTTTGGTGAGAGCTAAATTTCGGATGAAAACTGACGCCGGCGAAACACCTGCGAAAGAGTGACGTCAGGAAATAGGCGTTCTGAAACAAACGGTTATTAAAGAATCAACTTAATTTCCCTAAACATTTAATACACTGTTATAAACTATGTCGTATTAATATCATTTTAGATTGATTCAATCACTATTTTCAGAGTTTTAAGTTAAGTAACTTGATATAATTCATACCTTTAAGAAATAACACTAGGGCTCAATCCTGGACAATAAAGAAAATTATATCCGGAAATAAATTTTTCATAAAGCCTCAAAAAGGAAAATACTATACACACACAATGAAAGTTATCTCTCTCTCTCTTGGCATTTTTACCATCTATGTTGAACATATTAATATTTAATAGAAATTATCTCTTTAGCACTATTATTCGCATAAAATAAAGCTTTACATAAATTATTTAAACACATCTATCAAATAATGAAATAAAGTATCTTCAACACTATTATATAAAAGGATATATTATAAGCCAAATCATTAAATTGGAATACTAAACAAAAATGTATTTGCTTATCATTAAATTAGTGAATTGTTTTTATAAATTTATAAGATAAAAAAAGTTGATGATTCATCCACTGCTTCTACATTTTATTCGTCTACTCATTTCCAAATACGAATTTAAAGCTTTAGGTGAAATTTTTTATAAAAATATTCCATTCTATTCAATTATGAAAATAAAACTGGGTTATCATTGGCGGTAGAGAATCCTGAACAAAAAGTAAATTTTAAAAAGAATATCTCATTGCAAACTAAAGAAATTATACAAGAAGTTTAGATATTTAAATGGTGGATTTTATTGATGATGATTGCTTATTTTAATATTGGTTTATGATTAGACAAATTGTTGGCTAAAGATTTAGTATAAGAAATTATTTTTTGGCAAAATTCAGTTTTATTATTGATCATTTCTTGCATATAAATATATAAATATGATTATAAAAAATTTTATTTTGTACTTAAATCTAAAGACATTTAAACTTGAATTTTTGTTAAACTAACTAACAATTGTTTTCTTAAATATTTTTCCACAGGTATCCCACAGAGGTATGTGTTTATTTTGCTGGGTTTCTTTGGATTCTTCAATCTCTATGCCATGAGAGTAAATCTGAGCGTTGCTTTGGTTGCCATGGTGAAGGATCCTCTCGTGTCTGATAACATTGCTTCTGTGCAAAGTTCTGTAGCGTGTCTAGAACTTGTGAAGGATGTGTCCCATCAAAACAGCTCAGTACACTACATTTCTCCAGCGGTATGTCTAGAATAGTTTCAAATCCCAAACATTTTATTTGTAAATTAACTGAACTATTCAGCATAAGATTTTTCTAATAATAAATCTAATGAAATTTTCAAAACCTTGATTGAAACTCTCCAAAGAAATTTGGAAGTACATATTAAGAATCTCTCAGTTATATATGGTATATATCACATTAGTGGAAATAACCCAGACGCAATCAGTGTTTAATTATATTACAATTATGTTTTGTAATTATTATTTTAAATTTCATAAAAAGAATTAAATAGAAAAATTTTTATAATAAAGTATTTTCCTTCTGTAAATGTAGAAATATATTCATTTGTTTAAAAAATTTTACGTTTATAGATTTTCTTTGATTTATGGCTGAAAGAATGATTTTTTAATACATCAATAAAATTTAAATTTTGAAACATATTACTATAATACATTTTGCAATCCCTTGGAACACAAAAATTAAAAAGAAATATAATATAATATTACAATTAATTGTACAGATAATTTGAATTACTTTGAAATAATACACATTACATTTTTTTTCATCATTATTATACAGTAATCTGCCTGAGCGAATACTTGAGAATTCTTCTAAATCCTAATCTTTTCCTTAGTATAAAGATTAAAATTATGAATGACAATTTTATATTTCAATGAAAAAATTACATATTTACTTTAAATTTTGAATTCATACTGAAACTCGAAAAAATCGTAATCTTAAGTTCCATAACACTATATATTTAAATATGATTGTATGTATTCGTTTAAAAATACTTGACAAAATTGTTATCATTAGAAATGTGTATAAAATCATTTAATCTTAGGGAAATATTAAAATAACAGCGTGAATCAAAATAAAAGGACTTTCTCCAATTCTTAAATATTTTTTGGGCAAATGTACTGAAATATAGTTTTCTAAGTTAAATATAAATTTATTCAGTTTTTTTAAGGTATTACATTAAAGATATTAATCTTATTTTATAGATAACCTATGTATTTATAATTAATGCATATACATATTATTCATAAGCAGAGTATTTTACATTTTTAATTTTATTTCTTAAAAATGATTTGCTACACATTTTATCCATATTATAGGCTCGTGGAGGATTTGATTGGGATTCCAACATGCAACATTTGGTTCTGGGCTCTTTTTATTATGGATATTTCCTCACTCAAATTCCTGGTGGTATTATGGCTGAAAAATATGGTGCTAAGTTATTGTACGGTTTAGGAATATTGACGACAGCCGTTTTTACCTTATTAACACCACTTGCTGCAAGCTGGAGTGTGTGGGCTTTAGTTGCTGCACGGATGATTGAAGGTCTAGGAGAGGTAATCCATCGCTTAGTTATTTTTAATAATATAAATTAATAAGAATAGCTGTATCTTAGCACAATCCATTCAACAAAAATAGATCCATAAATTAATGAGTATTTAAATCTCATTAAACACTCGCTTTTGTTATTTAAGGGTAGCATTCTGTTGTTGACTTGACACAATAATCATTCTGGTTAAATTGAGATTACTTAACAATTTATAATAATTACAGATTTGTAATTAATAAGTTAAACAGAATTTCAATAATTATTAAAATTTTAGTTCTCCTGGAATGACCTCATAATACATTTAATGCAATAAAAACGTGATGTTTTAATTAAAAATGAAAATCCTAACTAAATATTCAGCTCAGAGTGAAAAAAAAAAAGTTTTTTACAAATGAAAATGTTTCTTCGCGTGTATTTATTCCATTTGTGACATTGCTATTAGAATATTAAATTGAAACATATCATGGAAGTTTTAGAGGAACTTATTGATATGAATGACTCTGTTATTATGTGTGACAAGTTCAGCATCGCTTTTATTAGTTTAAATAAATTGAGCGTAATATATGTAAAAGGCTTTTTTCTTCAATTATGAAGCAAATTTTTAAGATAGAAATAAAAAAATAGTGGTCTTGACGGCGATTTTAAGTACAACTTTAAAAATAAATTTTGAGAAATTTTTTTTCATTTCAGAATTAACTAATTTTAAGTGTAGGACCTAATGTAAAAGATTATTCTTGAAATTGGAAATATCTTCCACCATCTTGAAGTATAACAACAACGTATATTGAGTTAAAGCAAATCTTAAATATTCATCATTGTAAAAAACTACAAGAAATTTCTTAGTATAAAAACATAAATTACAAAAATGCTTAAAAATAGTGATCAAAAACAATTCCATAGCTAAATGGGACAATTCATAGTTAATTTGTTTCATATTAGAGTTAAAATTGCTAGACCAGCCATAATAATAATAATTTAATTTTTCATGTCATTTCATAATTATCTTATCATAATTTATGGATCAATTTGAATATTAAAGTTTTCATATTTTGTTATGTAAGCTCAAACAAAATGTTATTTAAAAACTTAATTCCTGTATGAATTTTTTTTTATTTTTTAACTCTATAGTTTGTAACATTTACGGTTTTAAAACTCCAGGCACTTATAGTTAATTAATATGCATTTGTACTAGTATTTAACTGCTCATAGAAACTAATTTCCCTTTTTCTTAGTTTTTCTTTGTCATAATATTCCTAATTATTTATATATACTATATTAAAAGCAAAAAAAGTTTGTATTTTGCTTTACTAAACTCTTCATAAAAACATCAGTCTGGGGGGAAAAAAAAGAAGAGTGATAAAGTAAGAAAAAATAAATACAAAAAAGGCAAAGGATTAAAATGTTGCTTAGCGCAGCAAAAAAAAAAAAAAAAAAAAAAAAAAAAAAAAAAAAAAAAATTTTTACATAAAAAAAAAAATAAACATCAGTTTCCGAATTTTTAATTTTTAACATATATCTTATTAATAAAATCGTTACTCTTGCAAGAGTTTCACAATTTGAAAATTGGCATTGATTTTATGTTGCCTTTTGAAGAATGACTATTAGGTTTTAATGACTAATGCATCCAAAAAAAAATACATATATCTTAAAAATTCATATTTTTAAAATAACTTTGCTTTTTCTACTTGATTTATATGTCTAACAAGAAATTCACATTTTATCAAAATCACATAAAAAATATTTTTCTAATACTATATAAGCGATTTTTGAGTGAAATACATATTTTAAAATGAATTGATATTGCTTTAAGAATTTAAACAATCTTTATTTCTTACATATGTGACATTACTTTACATATTTTTTTATCGTTTGATCCTAGTTTTTCTATTTAGGGTGTGACTTATCCAGCTATGAATGCTCTAATTGGAAAATGGGCTCCAGAAATGGAAAGAAGCTGCACATCTACGATGATATCTGTTGGTACTACTATAGGTACTGTAGTATCGCTTATAGTTTCGGGACAACTTTGTGAAAGCACGTTTCTTGGAGGATGGCCATCTGTTTTCTATGTATTTGGTACGTAATCTATACCGAAAAATTGGAAAAATCCATTCAAATAGGAAATAGTACTGTCTTTAGCACATACAATTCTAAATGCAATATTCATGTGAAAGTGCTTTATCCTTAAGCTTAAGTAATTTTATATAAATTTATTTTCAAGAAAATGATGTTTAAATTTTACACTTATAAGCTCATTTTATTTAAAATATTTACATTAGGAAAATAGGCATGCTGATTTTAATTAAAAATCCAAGATATTTTACAGAATTTATCACAAAAGTTAAATTTAAAAAGAATATAAATAAATTTTGAAAGTATTTATTTTATTTAAAATAAATATCTTAGATTTTTGTATATTCTTAAATAATTGTTCTAGTTTTTAACTATGATTTGTGTTTCTACTTTATTATTTCAAATCACAATTTACATATATTAATTTTTTAAAGTATATTTTTGTATGAATAGATTAATTAATAATTGCATATTTCAGTTTTATTCATAAATTACCGCATATTCTGACATTAAAATTATAAGTTGGGGACATTATTCAAGCTATTTAAAATTTTAATCTATTACTAATTAAAAAGAAAAAATTTTTAATTTATATTTTGATTTAAATAACGTATTTTTATTATATAAATCAAAATACTGAACAAAAATTCTCCATGAAATAAATGAATTACTTGTTAATTAATATAATAAATTCTTTGATCTTAATAGGAAAATAATTTTTAATTATTTATCATTAATAAAAATTTATTAAAGGATGAATATACATCTTACTTATTGAAATATTCATTGAATATATTATTACGTCGAAAATAAAGGATTTATTGTTTATGAATATGTCTTTCAATTATCATGATAGATTAATTAATATGGTCCGCCTAATCTTTTCGAAAAATGAACTTGAATATAATGGCAAAAATTTGCATTGATTTGTTCACATGTTATAATTTTATAAAGATCAGACAATCATTCTTTGCAGGATTCGCAAGTTGACAAAAATTTTTATAAATTAATTAGTTATTGTTTTTTAAAGTTAAATATTTTTATGATAAAATTTGACATAATACATAATTATTAAATAAATTTTGTATTATATTAAGTAATACAATATTAAATGATATCCATTGAATAATAAACTTTTACATTTAATGTTCCCAGTAAATTTAGATTGGACTTTTCCTTCGATGCCTATGATTGCATTATATCATGTATAATTAGTTTAGCATATACCTTTCTTTCCTTTTAAGCTTTCGTTCTAGTTGTGAGTTATTATAAATTCCATATAATTGTAATGTATACAAATCGTTTTAGTAAAATTATGCTGCTGCCAAAAATAAAAAAAATAAAAAATGTTACTAATTGTTATGTAAAAATAGGAGAAATCTAACTCGAATCCATGGTAATTCTAGAACATTCACACTTAATATGTTTATTTTCATGAAAACGGTTACTTTATACTATCAATTTTTATTTTAAAAAGAAAAATGATTCAGACATGGGAAAAATCTTCAATATTTGGGAAGGAATAAAATTAAAACACATATTCAAGTGCCAGAAAAACTAGTACTCTTATCTAATACCATGTTGTTGACCTTCAAGCATGAAGAAATGCCACAAGAAGATGTAAATGAACTCAACTAATGTGAATAAAATTTAGAGACAGTTAGACCATAAATACTGGAGAGCATACACAAAACAGTAAGAGTGTTAGTTGACCTTTTCTGAAATTTATGTTGCAAGGCTGCCAAATATATTCAATAATGTTCATGCCTGACAATATTGGTGGACATTAGAAATGACTAAAATTACATGAATGTTGCCACTCGGAAGGGACTAACAATGTGCAGAGTATCACGCTGTCTTGTCGGAATTTTTTTTGTTTGTTGAAATACACAATGGACTTGAATTTGAATGAGTGTAAATACTCAAATAAGATACTTAAGTATATATTATCTCTGAAAGATTCTAAGCTAAATTTATCAAAGGTCTAATATCATTCCAAATACCATGCACGCTACTGTCAAAGAGCCACTACATTATCACAACAATCACTTGCTTACATGAAGAGTTCATAAACTCATATGTCCATTCATTTAATTCAATTTGAAACGAAACTTGCCAGATCAAGTAAAATGTTTTCAGTTATCAACATTTCAGTGGCCAAGCAGGTGAGTCCAGGTTAGACACAAAATTTTTTACCAAGCTGTCCACTAAAGACTTTTAAATTGAAAAGCTCATATCAAATGCGGTTTGCTGAACAATTCTCTTGCTTATACGTGTTATGCCTCAACTTTGAAATCCAATGAAATTTGAAGTATTGAAAGTACATTTCGCTTAAAAGTAATCATTGGTTGTCAATGAACCTTTTTTTTACAAGCTGTATGTTTTTAGATTTGATTTTTACAAGATAATATCAAGATTCATGTACACTATAAACTGGTCATATATAAAAATTTGAATTTCCTGGTTACAAAAAGCTGCTGTGTCCCATCTTTCCTGCGCTGATTATTATCTCATGTTCAAAGTGACATAAATTATGATGATTTGAAATGGTAACAATAATAAACAATCAAATAGTTTAATAAAATATTTTTAATACTATATCAGCTCTCTATTTCATCACATCATCAAATGGTTGCATACCTTCACTAATTCCATGGACAATAATAATTGTAATGGACAATAATAGATTTTTTATGTTTGAGATTTTGAGTGTAAATTATTGACAAAAATGCATCACATTTGATGACTTATTTATTGAGAAAAATTTTGATTGCTAGACTTTTAACAAGAAATCATTTCAACTTTTATTTTTATTAATTTTATTATTAAATTTTGAATGCAGTAAATGTATATTAGAAAGGTATCTTATTTATGGAATATCTAATCCCATTATAGTTATGATAGCATTTTTGGGAATGAAATTTGTAGCAAATTAAGTATTCAGATTTGAAGGTATCACATTTAGATACTGATAAGCGCCAAAAATAATTTACTTGATATAATATAAAATTTTTAATTATAAATAACAAACTTATCAATGTAAAATTAAAAATTCTGTATTATTTAATTCGAGTAATTTATTAAAATAAAACTGAACTTATTTCTTAGATTTGAAATGTGAGCACTTGATTTGAAAAATGATATATAATAGGACAAAATATATTTACACATTAATTGAAATATTGATTAAAGTAATTTAAAAGATATATTTTCTAAGTATATATGAATACTATATTGTTTTTGTTATTTCTTTTGTAGGAAAATAAAATAAAATCAAACAAATAATATCTATAAATTTTAATTTTATACAAAGGGCGTTCTATAAAAACTAAAAATTTTTAGAATTATTTTTTATGTGAAATGACAATATTGTGAAATTGAAACCTAAAATTTTAGGTATATTTTTTCAAAATCTTTTCTGAATGCTTAAGTATTTTCAACGAACTGGTTTAAAAGACTGTTTATATTTGCTTTATAGAACTAAAACTGAGTGATTGAGAGTTTAAAATTAAAGTGTGTTACATTACAAAATTTTCTTTCTTTTAGTTAAAGCAATACCAGAAATTAATAATTTTAATAAAAAATCTTATATGAAAATGTATTTAAGTGAGGTGCAATTATTAAATGACATAATGATTTCAATAAAAGGACATCTGTCAATAGAACTGGCTCCTATGCATAGTAATTCAGAATTCATTCTTAATGACACTGCTCGAACAATTTTGTAAAACATTTAGCTAATGTCATGTGAGAAGATACGAATGTAGTAGTGCAGACGAGCCCAGGACTCCACTGTAAACGGTTTTGGAATAATCGCCTATCACCAACTGAGTCGTAATTTTCAATCCCGATCAGTTGACGAGGTCACACATGATCTGGTACCCTCTTCTTCAATGTGAGAAGATAACATTATCCATTAATACTTCGAAATTTTTATATTTGGTATTTTACATTACAATATACAGCTTCGCCATATTATGTCTACTATGATTTGCCATGTATTATAGATTGGTCCCTAATCCTACTAAAGAACAAATGCAAATTAGAATCCAACAATACCGTAATTAGAAATAAATGCTTCCAATGATATCCGAATTTCCTGTTGACATTTATAACATTTGGATGCATTACTTTTATTTTTTTACAAAGTCACTGATTTTCCCCCTTTCTTAAAATTTTAAATCAAATTTGCTGGATATACATCATGATTATTATTTTTTTAGAAATTCCATCAGGATATTGTATGCTTAATAAAGAATTTTGAATATTTTATATCAGTTTTGAAACTATGCAACTACACATATCAGATAAATGTCACTAATTGTTACAGAATCAGGTATTATGCTACAATAATGCTCACTCACGTGTTGCTTTTTGTTCCTCAATATCATAGTAAATGAAGTATTAAATTCGTGTCACATTTACCTTATAATAAGATCTCAAATTTTGCGATCTTTGACAGTTTCAGTTTTAAAATGAAAGTTCAATGGAAAATTAACTACAAATTCTGAGGTTATCTATGCATTTCAGGGTTCTTTGGAAAAGTATTCAGAAAAAAGCTTTTTTACTTGTTTTGAAAAGTTGATTGAAGTTCGAGATCATTTTATATAAAATATTTTCAAAAGGATGACTTATTTTTTCCTCAAATGTGTTTCCAGATTTCTTAAAATTTTACTCTCAATTTATCTGAAAAGCCTTTTGTATATTACCTTTGGAAATTGTTTGATCCTTTTCTCAGAAAATTCATAATAAAATTAGTAACAAATATTTACAATATAATTTACATAAAGTATATAAAAATTAACTTTAAAAATATTAAAGTGTCGTAATATTTAATGAAGTTTAATGTCCAACAATTAAATTTGAAAAAGAATTTTAAACAAATGCGGCATTTTAAGATACTTATTTTCAAAAATTCGTCCTATTAGTTGATATATATAATTAAATTAATATATAATTAATTAAAATGAAATATATTAGTTTCAATTATATGATAATGTTTTCATATCATTAATAAAATAAAAAAATTTATTTCTTCATACTTATCTAAATTATAGATAAGTGATATTTTTAAAAATATCATTTCTATGTAATATTTAAAGCAATTTTTATCTTGCTAAATAAATAAAATTCTACAAAAGTTTTTTCTTCAATTTAATTTAGTTTTGCTTGTAATTAGATTTAATTATGCCATTTATAAACAACAATATAGTTTCACGTGCTATATAATTTAAATATTTTCTTTATTTCAGGATCTTTGGGTATTTTAGGATTTATTTTGTGGACTGTGTTTGTTTACGAATCACCAGAAGTTCATCCACGTATCTCTAAATCTGAGCTTATGAAAATACGGAGTGGGTTTCAGACGAGAAAATCTGAAGTAATGAATTTATAAATACACAAATGTATAAATTTTTATACTTATTATGCAAAATTCCTTTAACTGAAATTATAATTTTATTAAAAATTGAAATTCAATGTTACTTTAAAAATATCAGATTTCTAGTTTTTTTAAGAATTTCAACAACTATGTTACGTGGGGGTGAAACATGGTCAACCAGTATCACTCAAACTATTTGTAAATTAAATTACAAGTAGTTTATAACACATTGATTTTAATGAAAATAATTAATAAAAATGAAGTTTTATATATTTATAATTTATTTTAAAAAATAAATTAAAACAAAAAGCTTTAGAATTTAGTAGTTGATTATGATAAAAATTATTTAAAAATTATGATAAAGATTATGATTAGTGGACGATTTGAACATAGTGGTAAACAATTTAAAATTGACATTTTAATGATTGCTAATAGGCCGCCCAACCTGTCTAGTGGTTAGCGTATCTGATTTCGGATTGGCAGGAGCTGGGTTCGAATCCCGACTCGGGCATGGATGTACTGCCTCTTCTTGTGTGTTTGTAGTCCTTTCCTCTGATGATGGATGAATGTGGCCCGCCCTGTAAACGGGTTTGTGGTGGGGTGACGTGGGTAGTGCAATTCGCCTCCGTGACTTGGTTCAAAGGTGCCCACTATATAGGTATTATGCATATTCCGGAATTGTAGTGGCGCGAAAGCGTTAATCACTAAAGTGTCCTCCATCGCAAAATTGCTAATATCCGTAGTTGTCTTTTACAAATAGTTGTCAAACTGTCAAATTTAATTTTTCTATTTTGGTAAGAAAAATTGCTTATTCACTGTTTTTTATGAAAATAAGTTTAAATTAAAATAAAAAAACATTTTTAAACCTGGTAAATTAACAACAAAATTCAAATAATTAAAATCAAATTCAAAACAGCAAATTCAAAGAGCTCCTTTAGCGAATTAAAAAACTATTTTTATTGTTTTTGGATTATGAAAACTATTATCAATTTTTTTAAATGCTTCCTTATATCATAGAGACTATATTTTGATGATGTGCATTATTAGCTAAATTAGTAGAAGATACTAAAGAACAGAATTTTGCTGAATAATTAAAAAATTCTAAATTTCAGTGACGCCAAAAATAATAAGGAAAAAAAAAATTATTGAAAGTTATAAATTTAAAAATTTGATACAGAACTAAAATCTAAAACTTTTTAGTTTCAGCAAATTATTGTTCTGCCGAAGATGAAAAGGCAATTCTCTAAAAGCATTGTTAAAAAATGTCTTAATTTTTTCAACGTTTCTCAAAAGTTAATATTTTCTCAAACCTTACTTTTATTTACAAAGTATATATTCCTGACATAGTACTGAATGATGTAATAAATGTAATTATTATAATTTTTATGAGTTTTTATCTACTATAAATGAAGTATTTATGAAGAAAAAGTAGAAATCATGATTTCTTTTACTTTATAGACATTTAAAAGTTTAAGACTTGTGATCATTATTATCTAAGTGAATTATCGAAATTTGAATTTATTAATGCCATTTTGAAAAAAAACGTTTGTTGATAAGATATTTAAAATATTACTGTCGAGTTTAGATGTATTAAACAACCCTTAAATATGACAATTACTGTTTTTCGCATTTGTCCGGGAAGAAGTCCTGCAATCTTCTCCCCCAACAAATTTCATGAATTTGTTCCAACTAAAATTTGCATTTTTCATAAATTGCTATACAATATATTGCATCGGAAAACGAAAGATTGGAATATCACTATTATATTAATTGAAGAGTCTTGTTTTTTTAAAGACTCCTAAACATGAAATAATCTTGGTTTAATATTGACATAATAATATTTTTTTAATACAATATAAAGGAACAATATCATCACAATTAACTAATATGTACAAAGCATTGCCCTTTTCTATGACAAAAATAGTATTTCTCAATTAATTCGATTAATTGCAAATCAAAATATATTAAATATTGAAAAGAGATGAATATTAGATTGTTTTGCTTGCAGGAAGAATAATAAAGTATAAATTAATAAATAATATCTGCCGATTTACAGACTTTCCTTGTTTGTATAAAACTTCATTTTATTCTTATTTAAGATTTTTTTACTCTTGTTTTAGATCATTTACTCCAATGTTTCTTTTGTCAATATTTTTTACATTAAAAATAATATATCATAAATTACATTGTGGGATTCATTTTATGTACACTACTGGCCATTAAAATTGCTACACCAAGAAGGCGACATGCTACAGACGTGAAATTTATACGAAAGGAAGAAGGTGCTGCGATATGCAAATGATTAGCTTTTCAGCGCATTCAGACAAAGCAGGCGCCAGTAGCGACACCTACATTGTGTTTAAATTAGGAAATTGTTCAGCCGGTTCCTCATACACAAATTGCATTTGAACGTTGTTGCCTGGTGAAAAGTTGTTGTGATGCCTCGTGTAAGAGGGAGAAATGCGTACCAGCACGTTTCTGACTTTGATAAAGGTCGAATTGTATCGTACCGGGATTGCGGTTTATCTTATCGCAGTATTGCTGCTAGCGTCGGTCGAGATCCAATGACTGTTACCAGAATATGGAATCGATGGGTTCAGGACGGTAATACGGAACGCCATGCGGGGTCTCAACGGCCACCTATCACTAGCAGCCGAGAAGACAGGTATATTACCGCATGGCCATAATGGATCGTGCAACCACGTCACGAGCCGTGAGTCAAGAAACGGGGTCGTTTGGAAGACAACAAGTGTCTGCACGAACAGTTCGACGACGTTTGCAGCAGCATGGACTCTCAGCTCGGAGACCATGGCTGCGGCTTCCCTTGACGCTGCGTCATAGACAAGAGCGACTTCAATGGTATGATCAACGACGAACCTGGGAGCACGAATGGCGAGACGTCATCTTTTCAAATGAATCCAGGTTCTGTGTACAGCATCATGATGGTCGCATCCGTGTTTGGCGGCATCGTGGTGAACGCACACTGGCAGCGTGCATTCGTCATCGTCATACTGGCCCATCACCTGGCGTGATGGTATGGGGTGCCATTGGATACACGTCTCGGTCACCTCTTGTTCGCATTGACGGTGCTTCGAACAGTGCACGTTACTTTTCTGGTGTATTACGACCCGTGGCTCTACCCTTTATTCGAGCCCTGCAAAACCCACGTTTCAGCAAGATAATGCCCGACCGCATGTTGCCATTATTGTATGGACCTTTCTTGATACGGAACATGTTCGGCTGTTGCCCTGGCCAGCACGTTCTCCAGATCTTTCACCAAAAGAAAACGTCTGGTCAATGGTTGCCGAGCGGCTGGCTCAGCACCAAACGCCAGTCACTACGGTTGATGAACTGTGGTCTCGTGTTGAAGCTGCATGGGCATCTGTACATGTGCATGCAATCCAATCTCTGTTTGACTCAATGCCCAGGCGTAAAAATGCTGTTATTACTGCCAGAGGTGGTTGTTCTGGGTACTGATTTCTCAGGATTTATCCAGCCAAATTTTTTGAAAATTTAATCACTTGTTATTTTTAGTATAATATATTTGTCCAATAAATATCATTTTGTTATCTGCATTTCTTCCTGGTGTAGCAATTTTAATGGCCAGTAGTGTATATCTTTAAAATGGTTATTATTAGGTTGTGAGATTCAATTTCGTTAAGTTACTTGGCAAAATTTAACAAATAGAAATTGTTCCTTTTCTTAAATTACTAAAACTAATTCTTCTTCATATTTGTCGGAGATCACATTCAAGGATTTGTATCTGATTATATTACAATGTTGATCAGAACAGTACGAAGACACCGTAAAAAAATTTGATATGCAGTAAAACTGAGAGATAATGTAATCCTTTTTAACATCCATAGCATTAGCGCTTTCTGGAATTAAGTATTTTCTTCAGGGATTTCTTGATTCGAAGTCATGAGTTTCAAAGAAGAAAACTTTGAAACTCATGAGTCCTGAATAACTTTACCAATTGAAATGCATTGAAAAATGCAAATCATAATATGAATTTCTTGTTCTTCAGCGGTGGTTAGAATTGAACCTAGTACCTTCCACTGAATCTAAACACAAGATTGTTTTGTATTATCTTCAGTTGTTCAATAGTAATTGAGATCTAACCAGTATTGCTTTATAAGCACCACTGAATATATGACTGATGTTTCTAATTTATGAAATTGATTGAAATCGTGGAAGAATTTCCAATGTATTCTTTTACAAGGATTAGCATCACAATTTTTGAATGCAGTTTTTATTAAATTACATGCTACATCAAAGAAATTGGATTATATTTAAGAATATATTTGACTTGCTTTTATATAATATATTATATTTACTATACATTGACTAATATTTAGCTGTTTCAGATGAAAAACTCCATTTGCAGCTTAGTTTTTTTTTTTATATTCTTTGAAGTTTTTGTTATAATTGCGAATTTGATTCTTAGAAAGATAAGTTTTTTTTTACACCTAAATTATTAAATAAGCTATATCTAAGCCATTTATTGCAGAACGTTTTAGCAATATATTGCAAATAATGGACACATTTTCTAATTGATTTTTACATTTCAGAAGGTGCCTATACCATGGAAAGCTATCATGACTTCTGCACCAATGTGGGGTCTCATTATAACTCATGTCGGACAAAATTGGGGATTTTATACATTGCTCAACGAAACACCACTCTATTTATCTAATGTACTTCATTTTAATTTAAAAGAGGTTAAGTAATTCTACTTATTTTTAAATTTTTATTAGATAATTAGCTAAATTTAGTTATTTATGTAAAATGCGAAACTACTGTTATTTTTAGTATTTAAATTTACTTTTACTTTTAAAACCAGTCACCAATTCAAACTTATTCAGTTTCACTTAAAATTAAATTAATTTTTTTGAAGTATGACTTATTAAATTGTGAGTAATAACTCGTAAATAATTTGCTATATTATTTTCTCAATTATAAATATTACATATTATTTATTAAAATAGAAGCCAAAAGAAAATAAGTTACACCAAATTTTATTATAACAAGCAAAATTACCAGGATTTTTTGAATATAAACAATGCATTTTGTAAATGCCCTACTATAAAAATTAGTAATCATGACAATGTTTAATTTTACATGTCTACCAAAATATAAAAATATGTGAGTGAAAACTGAATTGTTAATGTAATCAATAAAACTTACGTTTTGTTGAATTTTGACAAGTAAGTAAATAAATAGTCTTAATGACATTTATTTATATAATGTTTATATATTTGGACATAATTAGCTTACTTCACTGACCTTGGTTATCCACTCTCCAAATAACCTTTTCAAATGCTATTAAACAGGTATTAGCTAATGTGATTCTTTTAGTAAAATATTCTTAAATGATAAAACCACGCTTATCTAATTAATTAATTATAATAATGACTTTGTTGCTTTTTAATGTAAATGTAAAATAAATTTATTTAAAACCTTAACTTGTTTTTACGTAAAATCAAAATTTCGGTATTTGAAAAAATTTATTGTATTTAAAATAAATTTCTGTAAACAATATGACCGTATTTTTTAATAGAAAAAGCCGTGTTATAAAATGTATTTAAATATTTAGAACATGAGAATTTAATTTATGATATGATTGGGTGCTATGGTAGCTCATTCCGGAGATGGTCGTACTCCCGACTCCAAAGGAAGTTCGATCCTGAGACTGAGTAAAGACAACCGTGTTCACTAATGGAACTGGGCCATTTTAAATATGTCGAGGTCTCAAAGTTCCCCAATCCAAATCAATATCTGGAGTGGCATACCAAGTTCTAGGAACTTCTATTTGGTGTTTGCTTCCAAAATAGAAGATCCACCACTGGCTTGTAGTGCTGCTATCTTGTGTCATGTGAACGATGGGAAATGAACTCTTCTGATTTGACAGGTGACGTGAGATAGCTTGTAGGGATGTCATCTAGCATCATCTGGACGAAGGATAAATGAAATCTTTAAACTTGACATGGAGCTGCACACTCTGTCAGGTATGGCAAACGTTAGGATTTAAATTGACTGTATTTGGAGTTGGTACAATTGCTAAATAAATAGTAGTAGAGGTGCCTAATCCCCAAATACCTGTGTACTAAGACAAGACAAGATATGGTTGTAAAGCACTAATTTCATTTCAATAATTTCTAAATTTGCAGATCATGATCAAAATTTTAGAAAGAAAAATTTTAGCCTTTCTTATAATAGCCATAAATTTAAAAATAATTATCAAATTTTAGAAAACTCTTAGTCCTTAGAGTCAAATTATATACAAACTTAGAATTTGTTTCAGCATCAATTAGGATTTTGTTGATAGTACGTTTATTTTATCTTATATTCAATCAAGCGATTGGAAAACATTTGATTAATATTTTATATATTGTGTATATTGTGGCAAAAATTGATTAATTTTATTATTTTCTTTATTTTTCAAATTTTATTCCTTTTAGAATGGAGTTCTATCCGCGGTTCCTAATTTTATCCAGTTGATTGTAGCTATTACAGCTAGCCTGGCTGTGGATAAATTACGATCCAGAAATTGTCTTCCTGTTACTACTCTACGAAAAGTAATCAATTCCATTGGTAAGTTTCTACCATCTAAATTCATCATTGGATCAAGTGAAATATTTTTTTTTAAAAAATACAGCTAAATGATGTAGGAAAAAACCATTTTAATATATTTAGAAAAACAATCTGTGTAAATATAGTTGAAATCAAATATTGAACAGAAAATTTAAAAGCATATTAAATTAAATAATATATATATATACTATATTATATCATAAATATTTTAACTCTTGTCTTGGACTCGATAGTTTGTGGCTTCAATTTACATCTCTGTAGAGGATGTTTTTAGTGATTCAAAATAAACGCGGACAATTTGAAACCGGGTCTAATAGATCCGTATGAGCAAAAACTGTCTATAAAATTAATGACTTTGTAGTTTGATTTCAGTTAATATTTTTAATTTAAAAATATTAAGCAGAATTAATTATGATCATTAATTAGTTTCTATATTTTTTCATAGTGAAAATAATATTTTGAAAATATCATTTTCATTAAATTTGATTCTTACTGCTAAACACTCACTATTTGTAAATAAGCAAATGAAAATGTTCCTATATACTTGCTTTTTAAAACTCCTTCGAATAATCTAAAAACTTTTGTTCTAAGTTATAATCAGGCTACTGAATACCGTATAACTGAAAAAAGGTAAACAGATTTTTAAACAGGTTCATATTTAAATTAAAAAAAATATGTAATATTAATATCATAATTACAAAATGCATGTGTTTCTAGTTTGATTTTGATTTAAATGCCTGGTAAAATGATTCTAATTAATTAATACATTATAGAGTATTTTAAATATTGGGTTTGTATAATCATTTTTATTACAGGCATATATGGGACTGCAGTTTGTTTATTAGCTGTTGCTTTTGTTGGTTGTCATCCGTATGTTATAGTAATTTTATTTTCTTTGGCAATGGGAATTAACGGTTGTATATATTCTGGTTTTAACGTTACACATATTGACATGAGTCCTGAATTTGCTGGTGAGTAAATTTCTACGAAAACAATAATAATTTGCATTTTATTTATGTTTAGCAAAATGTACAAGAGCATACATTTTTTTCTTTATTATTAAAATTTTAAATGTATCGTAAAATGTGATTAGGAGTTAAGTGTTTGTATAAATTATTAACCTATTCTGGGAAATTAAAAAAAATGTAATAATTTAGACCAAATTGAATTCATTACAATTATTTAGAAATTTAAAATTAATTCCCCTAAATATTAAATTTGCTAGCAAATGACTTAATCAAATTGTTAAATCTGACTTTAGCAAAAGAAAAAAAAATACCTGAAGATGCTTTAAATTATATGTAATTTTATATAAAAATATTTATAAAAACGGAAAAGGGCTAAATGTATGTTAAAAAAATTATTTAATTTTCCATTTATAGTAAGATGTTAAATTAAATAAGTATTTGCAAGTGAGGTATAATCGATATCGTTAAAGTATATCCAAATATTTGCAGTATAAAAGTGTAAAGGGATAGATATATAAATTTAAAATCAACCATAATGAGTATTTTGTCTACAAATTAATCTATATTTCATAACATTTAGTATAAAATTTAAATATTTTAATAAAGAACTAAATTCATACAAGAATAATTTCTCTGTAGCTTAAATTACTCTTTTGGCAATTATTAATTACTCTTAATTTAAATTATTCTAATAATTAAATTACTCTTAATTTAAATTATTCTTTAGGTAATTATTTATAGATATTTCCAAAAGAAGAAAAACAGTTTATTTCAAAAGGAAAAATAATTTTCTGTGATTTTCATTAAGTATTTATACAAATATTAAAATAGAAACTGCAAATAAATCATATAAATTGTTGAAATATAAAAAATTAAAATTTTGATAGTAATTCAGGATTAATTTGATTATTATTAATAAATTAACATCTATAGAACAAACAATACATCTAATTAAAGAATAAAGAATGCTCTTACATATTTTATATATTTTATTTACTAAATACAATTTTTTTAAATACTGATACTTATGTATAGTTTACATCATTATATAAAGAAATAGTTTCTTAATGTTACAGGAAATTAGAAATAGTATGAAATGTTAGATTTAGTATTTATTTAAAATATACATTTTCTGATTTTAAACTATTATCAAGTAACAATAAATGTTAGTTTTGAAAATGGTATCTATAATGTAATGGTAATATGTTTTTTTTAAATAGTATTCTTATTAATAACTGCTAGACTGCTATTAAATCATGGTATTTTTAATGTGATTAATCACATAATGTTATCCTTTTTAGTTTCCAGTCATTGAATTAATATAAATATTATAATTTTTTAATTAAAATAAAAATACATATTTAATACAATGTTGCTATTTTCCAATTAGTTAAATACTTTTTCTTACAGCTAAAAGATTAAGGTTTTAAAAATTCATTTTAAAGAGGATTATTCCAAAGAAATCTTATCATATATTATAATCGCTTCTTCATTTATTATAACACAATTTTTATAATTTCATTTTTTAATTTCATTTCTTTAATTAAATTCCTAATCCCAGAGTGACTTCTATAGCAACTTGCTAATTTTTTGCACTAATTAAGAGCATAAATATAACAAACTTTACTTTTAAGGTACAGGAAACATTTAGTAAATTTTTTTATGCTCTATAAATTATTAATTTGATTTGTGACAACTTTCACAGTGTTTCTCTCTTATTCTTAAAAAATCATATAGATGGTTCCCCAATAAACTTTAAGAAGAAACTGATGTTTATGCAAGTTTCTTTAATTTCTGGTGTAATTTTAACGATTACTTAATAACTTTAAAAAAATAAGATAATGTAAACGTAGATATCGATTATAGAAAAAAAATATTGTCTTAATAATTTGTTAAATTTCAAATAAAATAATTTATTAATGTGAGACAAACAACATATAAAAATCTAGATGTGCACAATGAAGTGTTAAAGGAATGTATGCACTAAATATATATTAATTAATTGTTAGTAAATTATTATTTTATTTTTAGGAACATTGATGGGTATAACAAATTGCATAGCAAATCTTCCCGGTTTCTTAGCACCTTCATTTGTTGGATGGATTATTCAGTCTGGAGTAAGTAGAGCTTCTGTCAGACTATATAAAAGATTTGGTATTATATATTCAAGGTGCAGTTTAAGTTAAAAATTTTAATAATAAATTGGATTGCTTTGGAATTTATTTACATTATATACAAGGAACACGAAAATGTCTTCTTCACATGGGTTTTGTTTATAAGCATGTAATCAATCACAATATAATCATGTTTTGAAGACGAACCAAGATTTATGAATTTATAATAATAAAACTTTAAATCTTAATGAAGTTTGATACATAAAAAAAATTAAAAAAATTCTGGTATCAATATACTCAGTAGAAGAAGAGTTGTACTTGCAGTACACCATAATTAAAACCTTATTTACTTGTTATTTTTCTTTTTACAAATAGCGTTTGAAAATAAATTTTAACAATACATGCTTCAGCTGCACCGTTATGCATGAATCTAAAATTTTAATCACCTATGATTATCAATGGTAATACACAAATAAGGAATATTTATTCCGCTCTCTCTGTCTCGTGTCAGCCTGCCTAATTGCTGAAGGGAGGTCCTGGGTTAGAATATGGATTACTGTCTCTTTCTCCTGTCTTTGTCCTTTCCTTGTATGAATGGTTGCCTTCCCTATAAATGGATGCCTATGACATGTGTGTACTGAGGAAGTCTGACTCCACACCAAATTATAGTTTATTTGAAAAAGTGGAGTAGCGTACACCATATTGCCAGCCTGGCTGGCACTGGACATAAAAAACGGAATATTTATCGGTTTTGCATTCGTATGAAGTATATATGTTACCGTGAAAGTCCGAAATCTGGAGAATGTCGACATTCGCTGGTGAATGTCAACATTCACGTAGTCGCTTGGTGTATGTCCGAAATATTTGCTAGATATCCTCATTTCTCACTTACACCGGCAAATGTCGACATCCACAATGCACTAATGGTGAATCTTGAATATGCGTTTCATCTCTCCGTATCCGGAGAGGAGAAATGCTGATTTGCAGTTTCTTATCTCAATATTTCAGGCGTGAAAAACGTCACATGTGTGACGTAACTTATCGCCTCTCTTAGAAAGGAGAAGTGACCAATCACGGTGAATAGAGGAAGTGTAGAGGATTTTTAACCCGCGGGACAAACCTGACAACAAACAAATTAAAAACAAATTAAATGCTCTAGGCCGCACCTCTTTGTTGACGTTGCCTTCTGTTATCTCCTTTTCGAGCTCTTTAATCATCATTTCAAATTCCACCAAAGCTTGTCTGTGATTGTCGACATATACCGGCGATGGTCCAAAAGTGCAAGAAATGTAATCAATTGTACGGTCTTTCACCAATGTTTTTGGTATGTGTTGACATTCACCGGTGAATGTCGACATTCTCTGATTTCGGTCTTTCACGGTAACATATACATTATATAAATTTATATGAAATTATAAAGTGGAGAAATATTTTGATTTTTTTGTAATATTAAAATGTCTTCATTCTATATTACTTCCTAATGAATGCTTGTCGTAATGCAAAACTTCCATTTATAACTACTTATCCATTTTTGATGAAGTATAGAAGATTAATGACGAATAAATCAATAAAATATAAGCAACAATTTGAACTAGAAATAGTTTTAAATTATTTACAAAAATGGCAATGCTTTGTCTGTGTGTGTGATGCTTGGTTTAAAATTTGAAGATTTATTTAAAATTTAGTGAAGCAAAACTTTAAATTGCTTGATTGATAAATATTTAATTTAAAATTCTAGGGATGGCTTAAAATAAAATTTTGATGTGAATAAATATTAAAAAAAAAGCTTGCATGCAAATTTAATTTTTAATGAATAGCAAAAATGATTAACTAAAATATTTTGATAATATTAATTTATTTTTGAGACATTTTAAAAATGGTTAATTGTTGTAAATATATCTAATCACCTTATAATTGATTTTATTGAAGAAAGTTATTTTCATTTTTAAAGATAACTATTAGAAAAAGTTTTATAACTATATAAAATCACAGATTACAAAACATTATTCCTTCTAAGCAATTTGTTATTATATTTGATATCAATATTCTATAATAGGTTTATAATATATAAAAATTTGACATTATAGATACATAAATTAGAAGACATTTTAATTATTAAAATGTGTAATTTTTGACATTAACAAAAAAATTAAGCTATGAGAAATTTGCGATTTTTTGAATAAAGAAAACATATGACTTTTAATTTACTTCATTAATTAATTATTTATTAATTACTATATTATGTTTTTAATTATTAAATTATTATTTATAGCTTATCTTATTTTGCAATATTGTTTTCATTAAATTTGTAATAAAGATAAAATATTGTAGTTTTTATAAGTTTTAAGTCTTTTTTATGTGAGTTTTTAATTATACTTTACTCATACATAAAAAATAGAAAGCATAAAAAATAGAGAAAAAGAGACATTAGGCAAGCAGCCTATATAAAATGTTTCACATTAGGCAAGCAATCTATATAAAAGTTTTACTATTCTAAGAGTTATCTGAAAAATGTAGGCTATAAATTTAAATAAATTGTGAATTATTTACTTATAGATACATCTGTTTAGTCAGAGACAAATATCAAATTTTTTGATTTTTTTTAACTAAGCGAGAATATTGTTTACTCTTGATTCAATTTATCAATCGTTTTTTAAAATAAAAAAAATATTTAGTTTTTTTTATTTTAAGATATTATTATTTCATGTCCTGTGATAATTGAAAATAATGAGTGATGTTTATAATTTTTGATTGGCAATGCTTCAAATGCTTATATAAAAATTCTCTCTGATTTCAATTTATTAAATTTATTTTTAATTAATTGCATTTATTAAAAGTACATAAATCTTAAAAAAAATTTTTTTTCAGAACACTTTGGAAAACTGGGGAGTAGTATACATAACTGCTGCTGTAATCATGTTGATCAGCGGAACTGCTTATAATGTACTATGTACAGCAGAACTGCAGCCATGGAGTCCAAATTATCCCACGCCAAAAGGATCTCAAATTCTCACCACTGCTGAAGAAAAAGAACAGGATAAAAATAATTATTAAGTTTTTGAAAGAAATGCCGCTTAGAAAATCCAGTTTGTGTTGAAATCATCAAGAATATTCTCATTCATCATAAACTTGCTAGACACATTATATTTTGATAATATTATCATCAGCATTGTTGTGATGAAAGGTTGTATAGACAGAGATCTGATAGTGCAATTTTTATGTACAATTTTTGTACATAAGATCTAAATATTGAATGTTTTATTAATACAATGTATTATGACGTTCATTGTTAACATATAATATTGTATTTTTTTAAGAAATCTAAATATTTTATAACAATAAATCAAATAAATACAGTAAATATCATTAAAAGTTATAGAAATGTTGACTCTAACACACGCACGCACCCGCGCAAACACACACACATATATATATAAGTTAGTACTTTGAAGGAGGCTTATAATATTTCCGTTTTTGGAATCTAATAAAATAATTACATTTATTGAAGTGTAGGAGAGCTGGAATGTTTGCACTTACATATCTGCATTTGTTTGTATTAAATTTGTGAAAATAAGACTTGATGCTATAGAAGTTGAATATATATATATATATATATATATATATATATATATACATACCTGCTTGCTTTATTGATGCATTCTGGAAAGGACCGTTGGAGTTTGCTGAGCCGTAAATATGCAATTATCTCTGTTGTAAATTTAGAATTAAAATAAACAAACGATTAAATGAAGATCTGATAGTGAACACGCTAATGTTATAACCATCCACAAGGACCGTTACCTGTATGTGAAAGTTCTTTAATATTGGATAAGCTTAATTGATAATTGGTTTCGAACATTTCAATGTCATTATAATTATATAGTGATAACCCGAAGAATTATTTGTTGATGATTTCACGAAAATTATCTGCTTTCTGAACATTATGAGTTTGCATGTCGAAGTCATTTCAGAAAAGCTCTTGATTATTGTGAACTGGGGATATAACTAAGTTCGTTACAAAAATGTTTTAATATATATTATTATAGTTTAATACTAGTCAGAATAAATAAGTTTTTTTGCATTCTGACATTTTTTTTTCGATAATTTCTATTGTGTTTATCAATAATTTCTTTTTCTTATTTTTCTTCTTCGCAGCCTTTAACTTTACTTCGTTCGCGCATGCACAGGAACCCTAAAAAATAAATAAATAAAAAATAAAAAAAAACATTGTTTGTTTAAAAGTAAGGAAAGTTTGTTGAAATACTTCGAAATCTTTGTTATCTCTGTATCTTTCACTTTTTTGTAAAACTACAGATCTTTCAAACTTTTTATTCATCTTTATTAATTATTTTTTATAATTTCTTCAAGCTCTTATTAATTCAAAAACTAATGCTGTAATATTTTAAATTAGAATTTTCATTGGAAATTTGATATTGTGACTCCCCAAGCAATTTGCTTTACCGTAATATGATTTCTTTTAATATATTTTTCTTTGAATTTATTAGAGTACCTTATATATTTGAAGCTGCTTTGCTTTCATAAAATGGGAATAAGTTAAAACATTTCTTCAGAATTAAAAAAATGACACATTTTTATAATATTAATACTTTCACGATAACATACTTGTAAAAAAATGGTTGTACTATTTAAAAGTTGAACTATTGGCGGCATTATTTAAAATAAAAAAGTGAACAATAATTATTGAAACATTATTCATTCTTTACTTTCTTTTGCTAAGATTCTCAGATGTTTAACATATTGAATTGTTATCAATGAAATAATTTTAAATAAGTTTTTAGTAAATTATTTCTTTCTTTACTAAAAAGTCAACATTTAACCTTATGAACTTACTTATAGGAAAATATTTCTATTAAAATATATAATAAGAACTCTCAATATAGCTAAACATACTATTAAATTGTGATCAGCTTTCAAAGAGAAATATTAAAACGTAATTTATATCATCATCGTTATGTCATTGATGTTTTGATATCATCGTTATGCGAAATCATCGAATTTGAAGGAGATCCATTAGTGTGTTGAAAACTATCATAAATGGAAATCTTTTTTTTATAATGTTTATATGCTTGAGTGTTGAATTCAAAAGCAAATTTTATTAAGATGTCATTATAGCGAATGTTGTTTTGTGATATTGAAGAACCAAAGTGTCTAAAGATAAATTACATGTTTTACTATTTAGTTGTAATTTTGAACCAACATAAAAAAATTATTTTGATAAAGAAAAAAATTAAAATTTTAGGATGTTTTATGAATAAAACTTCCTTTTTGATGTCCTTTGATTTTGAAATAGGCTGCTAAATCAGGAACAAATTGAAAATTATTTCCTAATTATTGTTTGCAAATGAGAAAGATGAATAAAAATATTACTTGTAAACAAAAATGCTATCCTCTCTTGACGATAAAGGTCTCATTATTTTCTATCTATCAATAAAACATTCATAGAAAATAAGTCCATATATATGAGGGGTGGACAAACTTTTGGGATCCGGGATCTACTCCACATTTAAAAAATCGAAGGCGGCCTACCAATGGCAGAGCTAAATTAACGTAACATACATATTTATTTTCGGTAACAAGAAAATATGGTAAATTATGTAATTTTTTTATGTAATTCTTACAAAATAAAAATTTACCGACGAAAATAATCCAAATATTCTTATATCAAAAACTGACTATCCTATTCACTTCGTTTAGTTGAAATTTGGCACTGTATATCTGCGTCAAATTTCTCATATTGTGGCTGGTATGAGCTTATTGCAATGCATAAACACGAAATTAAATGTTCTTTCGTTAAATGTGACCAATATTTGGTTTTTGTTCATGGTTGAAAAAGCAGATTCGCAAAGATACCTCGATCCAAAGTATGATTTCAAATACAAAATGAATTTGTAAATATTTGGAAACGTTTCCTCAGAAATTAATTTCCAAAAATCAGTATCGCTAATTATGCTCTGGATTTAAGAAATATATCGCATCTTAATTTAATAATTTATTACTCGACAGTGACTGATGTGATATCTATTAAGTGTCCTACTTTTTCAGATCCACCATCAATGTTGACATTTTCATTAAATTGAAATATCATAAAGTTGAGTATTTCTTTCAACCTAATTAAGTCAGCGAATCTTTTTTCCAATTCTTCAAACAAAACAAGTATTAAGCGAAACCTCGGTTTGGTTTATGGATGCACTCTTCCTCCATGTTTTTGAAGTTTCTCAATTCATGTTTTCTTAATTGAGATGCATACCTTTCTAAAGTTTTTTTTAATGTTTTAATCGCGCTCATCATGTTCATTTTAGGCTTTAAACCGTAAATCTTAAATCATAAATCTTTAAAATCGTAAATCTTTGCACAGTTTGTTTTGGGTTTTAAAGCGTAGACTGTGGTAAATTTTTATTTAAAATAATTCATTGATTGTATGTCATAAGTCATAAACTAAATTGTTAATATCCGAGGTCATTATCGGGATAGTCGCGTGGACTACCTAAAATGTCTTTGCGGTCTACCAGTCAACCGCTGTCGATGTCTTGGCCACCCCTGATATATATGATTCAAATACTTTCATAAATATTTATTTATTAATTTTTTTCAATCATAGTTAAAGAGAAAATATCATTAAATTGATATTTTCTCTGAATATTAACCATGGCATCTAGAATGAAGAAGCATCGAAATACCACAAAGACTTGTAAAAAATTTATAAACGATTAAGTCATAGGGGTCAATTCATCGATTGACTTAATTCACACAAAAAAAGACTAGTTACAGTTAGATCAGTAAAACAAGTTTTTAAGAAAAGGCGAGAAACTGTTACTTAAATATGACACGTTTGCTGTTGAAGAATTCTTTAAATTTTTCATCAGTTAATAATATTTGTGTGCGAAGACCACAGAAATAGATTTTAATTAATATATAAAAATTAATTTCTAACACGTTGGTCATTCTTTTTTGTTAGTTTTACGATAAAGATGTTGTTGTCAATATTCTTTTAACTACCAGCTCATTAATGAGGTCCTTTTGTAATTATGAAGTAGCTTAAAACTACAATTCTCTTTGTAGATTCATCAGTTTTAGGTCAATGAAAGCTGAGCTGTTGCCTGCAAAAACTATGATTGACTGTATAGATTTGTATTGTTCATATAAATCGTTAGATTACTGTAAATGCTAATTTTATGACAGAAATGGGCACAACTTTTGCTAGGAGACAATGTAGCGAGAACACCATGTAGTGATTTTGTTAACAGCTATTTGCTGTTGTCTTTAAATTAAATGGTTTTTGAATTCCTGACGAGATATTTGCATGAAATCGACGTATATATCATTAATAGAAGGTGAAAGTTTATGAAGAGTGCTATAAATATGAAGGATAAGAAGGATGACTTTTAAAATAGATCCCTGAGGGACACCCTAAGATTGAATAAATGTATTAGATGTATATATTTCAGTACGCACATTGGTATTATAAGAGAGTAAAAAATTCCATTTCAACTTTGGAAGACTACTTCAAAATCCAAAGTCATACATTCTTGGGAGAATTCTATTGCACCAAGTACCATTATGTGCTTTCTCTATGTTAAAAACAATAAAAACCAGAAAATTTTTCTCAAAAAGAATTCTGGGTCTATATTTTAAAATACTTGATATTGTCTAGAGTGTACTTTCTATTACGGAAGCCCATCTGGAAGACATGGGTACATATTTTGTTTTCAGGCATATTTGAGAAGAGCATTGACCCTAAGTTCAAGATTCTTCGATAAGAAACTCGTCAGAACAATAGGTCTATAACTTAGATGATTTGAAGGATCGTTACCAGGTTTCAGAACTGAAATCAATATAGTTTCATTATAATTAGTTCGAAATTCATTTTCATTCCAGATCCTATGAAACAAGTAAAGTAATTTAGAAGTGGAACCTGAACTTAAATGGCAAAGCATATGAAAGCTAATTCCGTCGGATCTAGCAATGATAATATTGTTTTTTTTCTTACGCCTTCTTGAATTCTAATATCTAAAATTCGCAATTAAAAGTCAAAAATTATATATAGGGAAAAGAATTGGTATTTACTCATCATGACTCTTATTTCTTAAAAACAATTAACTGTAAGAATTATAGCTTGAAACATTAGTAAATGTTTCACCAAGTAAACCAACGTCATCCTAAGAAGAGTATGATGCTTCTACGGTTTTTAAAACAGGAATGGAAAGTTCCTTATAAATTCCATTGGCTACTTCCACTTTTATCCACAACTGCTTTTTAGATATTAAAGATGTAATTGAAGAAACTTAAGAAGATCAAATTTCTTTTTGACTTTGATAATTAGCTTGCGAGTTTTGTGCAGGCAATCAGTTTCCAATTTGTAGGGTAGTATATTACATAATATCCTCAATTTCATTTAGGTATTTTGGAATTCCTTATTCTACCAAAGTTTGCAAGCCCTGTGTGGAATAGAGGAACTCTTTGAAATTACTATTTCCTCTGTGTTTATATTTGTTTCAGTGACTTTTCAAAATGATTCATATTCTCGATCATAAACATTTACGTTAAAAAACATAAATTACCAGCAACTACCACAGTTCTAAGAATAGTGTCCAATCTGACAGACTGCACACGTAAATAGATACACATTGTTGACCAGTACTACCTTCAGTCTAGAAGAAAGAAGAAAAATATCACTTTTTTTCCAACATATTGCACCCAGTTAATTTTAAAATATTTTATTGATTCTATTTTTTAATCAAGCTAATTTACAATTTTAGTTAAATTATAATTAGTAGTATAATTTAGTAATTCATGATTTCATAAGAGTTTAACTTATAAATCATATATAATTTAATGTTTCTTCTGAAATACACATGTGGGGAAAAACACATCAATGCCACATAATATTCTGGGGAGACTGCCCAGAATATTATTTTCCTTGATTCAGGTGTGCTCCAAAGGAAAAAAAAAATACATGCCATTCACTTTTCGCCTTTCAAAACGTAGAATTCCATTCTCCACGCTCTAACTATACTACTATCTATTGTTATTCTTGAAATATACTCGAAAATAGTTGCTTGTCATATTGAAGAATTACTTTGCTACGTTATCGTAACGTATTTGCATTTTAGTCGGAATCTACGGAGCTAAAAGAAATAAAAAGCTTTTTGCAGCTAATCAAACTGTTGGCATTTTTTCACAATAAAATTTTATTATTTTGATATTAAAAACTGATAAACAAAAATAAGCTACTTTTAAAATCTTTATATAGTATGCTTTTATTTATAAACTCATTAAATTTTGTGTAAAATTAGATCATCAAACATGATTAGATTAAACGTCATTAAGATTCATAACTTAAAATTCATGTATAAAACAAGGTTAAAATGATTAATTACTGTAAAATAAATTCAAAGACTGATTTAACTGAACGTGTTTTATAAAAACATCAAACATATCTAAAGATACCCATTTCCCACAATTATAATGTACACACTTTTAATGTTCCCAATATATATATATATATATATATATATATCTAATATTACAAACCTAAATTTATCTCCGACACTCTATACATATATGTATTTTCATATTTTTATAACTTTAACATATGATTCTGTTTATGGAGTTTTTTCTTTCAAGACCTATAGTTGAAACTTGAATACATGCTATCAACATAAATGATCCAAAATATTTTCTTCTTTCAATAATTTATTGAAGAAGATATATGGAGTTGTGTTAACGTAATTTAATTAATTTTATTTGAGAAACATATATTAAATATATTTTTATAAGAAGCGAGAAATTCAGTTTTTAATATGATCTACATTTCGTCATAAGGGTTTGCAGTAGAAATCTATTTCGTTTTATTTAGAGGAGAATTAATAAGTAAAAATATAAAAAGTTGTTGAATCTAAGGAAAAAGGATAATTGATGAACTATCTAATTTTTGGAGTCTACTGAAAACTGATTTACTTACGACCGTATTCACCAAACAAGGGTTAACTTGAGTTTAGCCTATCTCGGATATAACTCAACTCTAGCATGACTCGCCGATTCTTATTCACGAATCGGGGAAATTCCCGTGTAAAACAACTTTGGAATTAACCGAACATGACATGTAAGACGACTTCTGATTGGCTAGCAATCTTGCACATCAATGTCAACAAACATATCGCTTAAGTCCTCCATTGTTTGCTGACTCGGCGCTAACACTCCGAAATCGTAGGGTTATCCTAGGAATCCATATAGGTGTGTTAATCGCTGCTGATGTCGTGGTGAATAACGTTTCATGACTTAACTCGCCCTTTACCTCGTTTAACTCTGGTTGGTGAATACGGCGGTTAAAGATGTAAGTTTTTTGCATTATGCTGCAAGTACATTCATTATCGAAAATTAAGAAAAAATCTCAAACATAGCAATAAATCTCCTCAAAATAAGCAAATCTCAAAAAAATTTGAATATGTCGGTAAATAAAAAGAAATAAGCATATCGCTTAGCTCCTTTTATTTACCTTTTAATATTGACATCATGCAAAATAGTAGCACTGCTGTCGGACTATGTCATTTGCAAGGAGCATAAATATGGATGCATTAGAGCAAGGAAGCAATTATCATTGTGTCAGAAATTAGAAATATGGTATAGAGAAATTGAAACTACCGTCACCAGGCATCATTTGACCAAACAATTTCGACAGCGATCAATTAGGAGATTAAATGCGGGACAAAGTCGGATAGAAATGAATAGATGGCTGAATATGAGTCCGTCTGACTTTAACAACAATTTTTAATCACGGATTTTCCATCTTAGAGGTTCAGCCAAAGACAGCTACGTGCTACCATGAGTGCCGATTATCGATACTTGTCCTTATGCGTATGAAAAAATAGAGGCGAACTGCGGATAATCCCTCGTTTCAAGCTCCGGAAGGTTGGTATCTAGATCAACCGTGCATCGAAAGCTTCAAGAACTTAGTATGTTTGTGAAGCAACTAGCCATTTTCTTCCAGATCAAGTCACTTCATAGCCGGGAGCATTTGCAATGGGCACCAACATATCCATTGCACTTATGACCAATGGAGGGGCTGTTCTCTTTATGGATGAGTCTGGGTTTAGCATCGAAAGTGATAGTAGGTGCATTTTCATTTAAAGAGAACTCGGAACTCGTTTGCTTCTATTAAAAATCAGTGCATGAGATGCATACTGATCAGAAAACGTCTGTGTTTGGGGTGGTATCTCTTTGGGAAAACGTATTGACCTCCATGTCTCTTCCCATGCAAACATTAATGTTCACATCTTTAGAGATGACATTCTAGATGCTTATGTGTGTCCTTATGCCATGGCAATAAGTGATGCTTCTGTACTACAGGCTAGTAATGCTAGAACACACAGGAATCGCATCGTAGATGCTTATTTTGAGCCGGAAACAATTGAGCTTTTGTTGTGGCTAGCTCAATCACCAGACCTTAACCAAATCGAGCATGCTTGGAACGCTCTAAGACCACGTGTAGCTGCTCTCAATTCCCTTCCTTGAATCCTAACCATTCTTTTAACTACTTTGGAAATGCAATGGCTCGCAGGCTTGTACTTCCTACACATTTAATAAACTTCCTAACTGAGAGCATCACGCATAGTGTTGTGTTGTACTCATAGTTATGTGTACGCATAGTGCTGTATGTGTAATACTACTTCCCCAGGGGATCATATCCCATATTAAAGTGCTTTTTTTACATCAAACTTACACTTCCAATATGTTCGTTGCATACATATGCTAATTTTTATAACACCATAATAGTCAGTGGATTTATTTATTTCGTTATTTTGTTCCTGTCTATGTGTTTTATAATGTGTATATGTTTCAGTAAATTTCACAGATAATTTTTTGCGTTATCGTCGTTTTTGCGATTTTTTTTAAAATTTTTGATAAACCGTATAAATAATTTCACCGTATGGAATTGAGATTTGTATAGACTAGCAAGTTAATTCTCCTGTAGAAATTAGTGATTTGCTTAATAATAATAATCCACTTCATTAATAACATATTTTTTATTTCTCAATCACAGTTAAAACTATCCTTCTTTTATCAAAAAAAAGTTTTAAGTCTAAAGTAAAGTATCTAATTAAAGAGAGATATAATGTTTCAAAAATCTTTTTTGAAATTATCTATCCGGAAAATTCAAATCTGAAGGTGATATGAATAAATATTTTGTTGAGTTACACATTCCACATTATCTTTAATATCAGTTTTAACTAAATAAAAAACCGGTTTTTTCTATATACTAGATGATGCTACAATATAAATGTCTTCCATCCTAAGTGAAACCACATACCTTAATTTCCCTCAAGTTTCCCACTCCCAATGAAATACAACGATGCTAACATAGAGTACAATGTAATATCCTGAAATAATCTAGAGAGTAATAAATTCATTTTTCCCAGTCCCTTATGTAATAACCATAAATCTTTACTTAACATTGAAACAAATTAACAAATTTAGCTTATTTATAGGTTTAAAAATGTTGTCTCTTACATTCACTAAATATAATTTCATATGTTTGGGAGGCAAGACAACTAAAACGAAACAAACTTGTTTCTAAAATCGTCAAATTATCTAAAATTTCATATACAACTTGTACTATTGTGTCGTTGTAACTTAAAATATCTTTAAAGAAAATGTCGTTTTTAATAACAGAAATTAGAAAACGGACGCTTTCCAATCAAGCGACCATCGAATTTGAAAAATTGGATGAGATTTCACTTCCAGAACTACCACCAACACCGGAAGATGTAATTGTGTTGCCACCAGAGCGTCGTTCATGTAAGGAATTATTTTTTTATTATAGATTAAATAATTTTAATATAGAATTTATTTCGTATATTTATAATATATACAAGTTCTACATAATGGCTACAGTAAACAATTTGAATCGTAAAATATATATCAAGTGCAGAAATACTTAATAATATAGAGCTGTATCAAATAACGAGTAATCAAATAACGAGTATCAAATAACGAGTTTCGAAATGGTAACTTGCCATAAACTTTAGAACCACATCTTGTTATACACTAGATTAAGATCGACATAATGATTTTTAGTTATATTTAAAAATATCAGTTACATTTCAACTACTTTAATCTCAAGAGAACAAATATATTATTGGGAAATATATATATACATTGTAGCAACATTTTCAATCATTATTGGATGAAATGATTTGAAAAATAAAAAAACCACTTGTAGATATTCATAATTATTGATATTTTTATGAATCTTATATATTTAACTATTTTGTAAATCATAGTTGATATCCTCAAAGGTCAAATTTTTATAAGGCTTTACTATCGCATTTTTTCCGTGGCGAATTTTTCTGCATATAAAACAATGTATTCAATAACTATACAAAAACCAGTAACAAAATAATAGCAACTATAATAAATGTGATCACGTATAAATAACAAATACTTTTTCTAACTATCATTGTCTTGTTGTAGACAGGTAAGATTTATATTCTATTCTTTTTGTCCAAAATAAAATGTTTTACTACTGCATTTAATGTTTTACTACTACACATAATAAAATGTCTTACTAAGTCCAATGATTTTTGTGTGTGTGACATTCGTGATAATTCTGACTGTTTTCATTTTTCACTATTATTTCTTTGTTACTTTATGAAAAGAAATTCAAATATGTTAAGATGAAGTGGGATTGGTTGGAAAGAAGAAAAGTGTTCTTTTGCACTGTTAACGAAACAGTTACTGTAGACACTCGTTTTACAAATTTGTAGGGATCGGTAAAATAATTCTTAAATTTGAAAAGTCGTAAAATTGAAAATTAAATGTTAAACTAACTTTTTTACCAAACAATTTTCTTTTTTTATAAATAATTTAGCATTAGAAAAAATTATTTAGTATGCACTCTATAAAAAACATATTAAATAACATACTTGAAAATAAATTTTATTTCAATTTTATTGATGAAAAATAAAGCAAAGTATAATCACCTATATTTCCCGTTTCAAAATTATATTTAAAGAAATATTATCGCCTTTGTTTCGATTTCCAAAGGTATTTAATTATTGATTTATTAAAAAATAAAATTCGAAATAATCAGTTGTCATCTGTCGTGATTTATAGACAATCAAAAGACTACTTTATTTTCGTTTGATACCTAAAATTTTTTCTCTTCCTTTTTATTCATTATGATCTCAGTCATTTAATCATCCGATATTTCTTAAGTGCAAATTACATCTGGCCGCAGTACTTTTCCAAAATTCATGAATGAATAACTCATTTTCAATTAAATCGTTAAATAAATTTTCGTGACTTTCTTCTGGTACACTAAATTCATTAATAAAGCTTAAAGTCGAAATGAGATTTTTTATATAGCATCAATTTAAGCATGTATATATAAATTGTGCCTAAAATTTCAATTTCAAACTATTTCTAGATATGTTAAGTATTTGTAAAAGTACTTTCTAATATTTGTGCTTAAAGCCGCCCAACCTGTCTAGTGGTTAACGTAACTGATTATGGATGGGGAGGACCTGGGTTCGAATCCCGGCTCGGGCATGGTTGTACTTTCTTTCTCTGTGTTTCTTGTCGTTTCCTCAGATGATGGATGAATGTGGCCCGCCCTATAAACGGGTTTGTGGTGGTGTGGCGTAAGCGATGCTACTCGTACCTCCTTGACTTGGTTCACAGGTGCCCACCAGGTAACGATAAAATGAGTAGCAGTTTCCGACCTTGTTGCGGCTAATGGGCTAATGTACTATACTTGCTCAAGGGTGCCCGCCATTAGAAACAAAAAAAATATTTGTGCTTAAAACATTAATCATTAATTTTATTCTGATAAACTTGCCGTGAGATTAAAGTTAAATTAAATGAGAGAAGTTCTATTGTTTAAAAAGACCCTAAGCGCCACATCATCAGTGTAGTTAATTATCCACAGTTCGATGTATTTACAATTCTCCAATAAAAATAGTTATCCATTATCCATAAAAATAGTTATTAAATAGTTATAATAAAAAATAAATATAAACAAAAGATGTATGAGGATAAGTCTGCAAAAAAATAAATAAATAAAATTTTAGTTTTGATATAGAAATTAAAATTAACGGTTTATCTACAAGACCATATTATGGACCAACCACTAGTTTATAAAAGGAACTAGTGGTTGGGGTTAGTAGAATATAAAATGAACCATTAGGTAGTTTATAAAATTATCGAAAGAGAAAGATTCGAAATACTTATATTTAGCAATAAATAAGAGAAACTTAAAAATATTTTTCTCATTTCACTAGTCTTGAGTTGAAATAACATTTTTATAGTACAATAAGAAATATATTCTACTGAATTTAATGGTTTAATAAAATGTAGCTAATAATATAAATCTTCAAATAATATTCTTTATCGTCAACATTCTGTCTCTAAATTCAAGAAACATTTTCATTTGAGATGAGCACACATGTCTGGTGAACTGAAATTGAGAATCTGAGTTGAGAAATTTCGTTAATTTTTGATTTGAAAGAAGTAAAAAGTATTGGAAATTTTGGTTTATAGTAGAAAGAGCATTGCTTATTTAATAAATTAAGTAAATAGTAAAATGAATGCAACTTTAATATCTAAATTAGATAACACAAAGAATTTTTAATTTCGAATGCACATTCATAGGATCATAGCCGGCCAATGACTGAGTGGTTAGCGTTCTTGACTCCTTGGCTGTTGGTCCCGGGTTCGAATCCCAATTTGGGCATGGACGTTTCCTTTCTCTCTTTCTCTGTATATATTTATCCTTTCTTCTTCTGAGATGATGGATCAATGTGGCCCGCCCTATACACTGGTTTGTGCTGATGTGATGTGGGCAATGATGCTCGTACCTCCGTGACTTGGTTCACAGTTGCGCACCGGAAACGCTTAAATGAGCTGCAGTTTCCGGACTTGCTGTCGGTGACGGGTCCAGCCACCCATAGCCCAGCCATTAGAAAAAAAGAATCATATCAAACAAATTTTCACAGAATTGATATGTGAAAAAATGAATTTGATTCGGATTTAATATTTATATCAGAGAAATTATATAAAAGAGAATGCTCATTATATATTGAGAAGCCTTTAATTAGTCAAATTTAAATATTAGTTCTTCTAGAAAAATTCGCAACATTAAAACATTGTCATGTCTTTGGAGAAAATTTCATTAAATTCATAATTAGTAGTAGGGTTCACTAACCATTTCCTAGAAGTAAGAAATGTATTCCTCAGAAATGAATTTTTCTCATTTCAAATCCAAATACAATGAAAAATGGGAGGTAAGTGCTGCATTTTTTTGCTTTCTCCATGAGCATTTATCGTATTGGATACTTGGGAGTTTTCAGGGTTCCCTTCCTTGCGACACATAAATACAGTCCATTATCTATGAAAAAGCTTTTTAGAAAGTAATAATAGGAGATGAATACTAAAAAACATTACAAACTGTCTTTAGCTGTTATGTTATTAACTAAGCAATTTCAAAAGCATCTATAAGATTGGACTTATCAAAGTCCAGTTCAAGGACATCTCTCCTTAGAAAGGTTTTTTAATTCTATACCAACCACTATTGAACAGTTAAATATGCATGTTGCTTTTCTGCTTGAAGTCGACCTTTTGCCTATAATTTTTTCAATTTTCCTTTCTTGGGTGAATATGCCCATTATTTGTGATTAGTCTTTTTGGATAGCTTTCTGAGTTTAATATACAAGTGCCCCACAGCAGCTATCAGCGGTTGAATTATTTGTGTGTGTGATTTCTTCTGTTAAAACTGTAAAAGGAGATGTCTTTATGAATGTCTGTTTAAGTGAATGCGTAGGAGTTTTCTGAATTTCATTCCTTGGAACACAAATATGGTATCTGTGTTAAAAAGAATGAAACTGCATCATGCATATCCCTCATGGAATTACGTGGTGGATGTTAAAAAGCTTTGCAAAAGTATTTAGTTGCTAGGCTATTTACAACGCTATGTGAAATCAATAACAATGGCATGATATGTAAAAATCCATGGTTTGACTTAGGTTTCTGCATATTGTTCAAGATTTCTTAATCTTCATATGAGTTGATACAAATACTGAAATAGTACTAGTGACTACCATTTCCTACTATTAGGTTCATGTTCTGTAACCACGATTCTGAGTTTCTTCTTAATTGCTTTTAACTTATAGATGATAAATGCTTATTTTTTTAATGTATATTGCGATAACTGATAAGGAGTGTTCTAGATTTTTCCCTTTGTGAGTCACGAAATATTTCCTCTTCTATGGAGATTTTCATGAAAGTTATTATAATAATGGATATGAAAAATCCTAACAATTACCTTTGGTTAAAAGTACATTGTGTTCGAAATTGGAATCTTCTGTTCTTAGTTTAAGATTTCGGATACAATTCGAAGCACTATAATACAATCGAAGGTAAATTCTGCGTTTTTAGATTTCAGCATGCTTGTCTCTTGAAATAGGTGCTTATGAGTTTCCTTTGCTTATTCCTATGTGAAATACGAATAAGTCGCACTATCCATTTAAAGATTTCTGAACCAATAAAGATGGAGATGTTATTGTAAGAAAACCACTCGACACATCTTTCATATTTAAAGTTATCAACTTATTTATGTATTTGAAATTACCCCAGCCACTGTTGAACAACGAACAACGCCGGATAGAATAGTTTTTTGCACACACACCTGTAAGCTAAATGCTTACAATATTCTCGGTTTTTCTACCTTATAATACGTAAAGACATCCTACTATTTGTACAATGTCCTACTGGAAAGCATTCTTTAGTGTATGTTCAAATGCATTTTAACAACATTTAACAGTTTATTTGTGTATTTTTTAATGCCAAAAAAGGGCAATTACTACATATTATTTATTAAAAAAAGCGAAAATCAGAATTTTTCAGCTATTGGTACAGCCTAATACAAACTTACAATTTATACAACACCCAAAATCATTCTCATATCCTTACAGCTGTTATTTTCTACATTACTTGAACAATGCGGAACAAAAGTACGAAAGTAGTAAAAGGGGATTTATAGCTGTAACTCAGAAAATGTTAATATAGTTACGATCAGTTTCACAACAGAAAAGAATAAATGCCACTGAACAGATACATATGCTGCTGAATTATTTTCTACATTCAATATCAGTCTCTTTTTGTCATATAATAATTTACTTTCATGAGTATGAGTTTAAGCGTATTCTCCAGAAAAAAAAGTTTAGTTGTAGAATGTCTGTCAAAAGTGGCAGATATCAGCATAAAAAATTTTTCTAAAAATAATAAATAAAATAGGTAGATGGCTTTCTCACATATCGTAAACGAAAGCCGCAGACGACGAATGTAAATTCAAATAATTTAGAAGGTCAATGTATTGTTTCACAGATAAAAAAATATCACGCGAATACATAACAGGCGTAGTGAATACCATGATGTCACAAAAAAACCAGACGTTGAATAACATCTCAGTGGTAATCTTATGTCTTAAATAGAAACAATATTAAAGTATTATTACAATAAAACAATAAAGAAATCAATATACCAATTTTGCACGAAAAACACTAGAGATATTTTAACAAAATGTCTCACGCTTTTATTTTTAAAAATTCATCGGATTTTTTCATGCATTTATTAGCAATTTAATGCATAAAAAAGAATGACTCCCTTTTAAAATGTTTGTATTTTGAAGGACGCCATTTTTAAATAACATATTTCAATGATTTATAGTACCAGTTAAAAAATTTCTATTATAAGACTTAAAATAAAACCCTCTTAATAAAGGCATGGAAAATTTATTTGATTAATTATTTACATTATTTTACTTTATCGGCTTTTTTTCTTATATGGCCAAAATATTATCATAAATAGTTAAGGTATGAAAATAACTATGATGTTACAAGGGTAATAATCGAGTTACTTTTGAAGGAGCTTCCTTGTTAAAAACAAATCTAAATTGCCCATAGTTTGCTTACTAATAACTTATATCTATTTAATTATGATCAAACTTTAATCTGTTCTTTTAGAGAAATAAACATAAAACCATTCATTTCATTTATATTAATATAAAATGAGTTACAGTTACAGATAAAAATGTTTTTAAGTGTTGAAAAATGTCATGTACTACAAAAATTCAAAATAACATCGTTAAAAGCAATCCACAAAAAATATGTCACATCATTATTGATAAAAATGCAAATCAAGAAAAGAGATTTAGTGTATGATATGTAACATGCAAATACAGTGACATTTGTTGAAACATAATTATGAATTTACGAATAATAAACGTAATCGTAAATATTTTTCTGAAAACTGTGCCTCATTATGAAATTTTTGGAAAAATTTATTTATGAAACAGTTTTTATTTCGAGTATTTTTTATTATATCTACTTGCATCATTATTACCTTCATTAGAGCTTGAGAAATTATTAAAATAATTTTGATATTTTGAAAGAAAATTATTACCAATATTTTTATTGTATATGAAATCAGTTTAGAATGAGAATCAGAGAATAAAATCAGTTTAGCAAAACAAAACAAATTTGAAATTAAATCCTAACGCCATATTTATTGAATCAATTTCAGTATTCAATAAATATATTTTTATTTTTATTTTTACGTAATATACGCTTTCTAATTTTTACTAAGCTAAGAATTAGATTTCTGGCAAAAATGAACAAAATAAAATACTTAGATTTTTAAAGAGGCTAAAAATCAATTACTTTTTATTTAAATAAATTTGATACTGTGCCGCCCAACCTGTCTAGTGATTAGCGTTACTGACTACGGATGAGGAGGACCTGGGTTCAAATCCCGGCTCGGGTATGGATGTACTTTCTCACTCTCTCGCTGTGTTTCTTGTCCTTTCCTCAGATGATGGATGGATGTGGCCCGCCCTATAAACGGGTTTGTGATGGTGTGGCGTGGGCGATGCTACTTGTAACTCCGCAACTTGGTACACAGGTGCCCATTGGGTAACGATACGATAAAATGAGTTGCAGTTTCTGGCCTTGTTGTGGAAAATTGGCTTATGTACTTACTTGCTCAAGGGTGCCCGCCATTAGAAATAAAATAACTTTATACTGAAAAGATTCTTTTTATAATAAAAATTTAATTCAATCAATAATTTCACCTGACAAAATATTTATAATTTTAGAAAACTTTAATGAGCTAACATTTAGAATCTATCAGATATAATTATAAAAAATTCACAAAAAAATAACCAAATGTTTTTATTAATGTACAAGGCAATTATAAGTTATTTTTTGTGTTTGAGACAGTTTAAGGTATGACTGTGAGTATTAAAAAATAACTATATATTGAACATTACAAAATATACTATTTGTATTAAAAATCAAATTTTATGGTATAAAAATAACTGAAAAATATTAAGTAAAATTTGTCAAAAGTTTCTAACATAAAGTTTCATATTGTCAAAAGTTTCTAACACAACTAAAATTTATTGGTGAATCCTTAGCTCACATAAGTTAATATATTCAGCTATTATTAAAAAATTTATTTTCCTTTAAATATCTTTAAATTGAAAAAAATTTATTTTTAATAAATTTGTAAGTAAAAATTTATACTCTGACAAGATAGTGAAAACTGTTTTAAATACGTAAATAACAATACGTGAATATAACAACTTCTTGTAGCTGACATTGTTGATTTTGTGACAAGATAGTGAAAATTAAGATCTTTAAATGCGTTAGTAGTGCAACCAATTTTCACAGAATAGTTTATTATGGCGGTTAATCTTACAAGAGAAATTTACTTTTTTTTAAACACGTTAGTATTTATGGAATTACTTTTGCAGATAAATATAACACGTTTCTATCACTTTCCGTTTTATTGTATAACGGGAGAAAAGAAAGCAGATTTAACTCTGAGCTTTTCCTATTCAACTGGTGAATTTGGAATGAGCCAGATTAAATCGGTTTGATCATAAATTTCTTTGCGTCAGTTCATTAACAGTTGTGTAATAAAAACTCTCCGTTTCCTAGATTTTTGACATATAATTCTAGATATAAATCTTGTGATTTATACCATTAACTGTGTCATAGCTATCACAGTTTTACTGAACTAAATTTGCATGAATGTCATTTTTTTAGGAATGACATTCATTTAAACGAGATTTACTATATTCTTAACCCAGTCCTTGAGTTATGTTTCTAAGACCATTAAATTACGTGTGGTTCTATCCGTTTGAAAAATTTAATTTTTCAGAAATGATGTAATAAATGTGATTTTTATGTATCATAATTTCTCTCAATAAAATACATACATTAATTTTATTTATATATAATATTGTAATTTTATTTGTTTGAGCTCTTTTGAAAAAAAAATAGTTTAATTTTCAATGCTCAAAATACTAAAAAGATTTTATAGTCTATAAAAGCATAGAGGAAACGAAATAAATTTACAACAGTTGTATAAAATAGTAAGTGACTTCTATGACTAACATTACAGAATTGCGTTTAGAAATTTAATTTAAAATGTTATTTTGGTTTTATGTAGTTTATATAAGACTGTTTAGTCGACAATAAAAAAATATTTACTTTTTTATGATTTAACTAAATTTAGACATTTTGTTCTATTGATAATATTTTTATTCACTATTAATATTCAACAAATGTTATGGTTTCCATTTAATATTTATATGTATAAATATGTTGTTCTTCTCTTTCTATAAAGTAACCCATTGATGGGATTCACGCATAAGTTATACTCGGTTTTATTACATATTCTTTCTGATGCATTCTGAGCAAAAATATTTGTAACCCTCTCAGATATTTTCATATCATGATTTTATGTAGATATGAATAATTAATAAAAATAATTAAAATAATTTTAGTGACAATTTGGTGAAAATTTTAACATTTACTCACCAGTTACTCGAGAGAAATTAATGGAATAATGTAAACAAAGCAAAAAACAATAAATTTAGCAAATATTTTTGTCTTTCGTATGCGTCGCCATGCCTGTATCGCGTATACAGAATTTAAAAAAATAGGAAACACTTCAATAATTTTTGTCAGCGAATATAAATGGTTTCCTCTTGTATAAAACTTTCAACAGAATTTTGGAATTCTGATACTCTACAAATGTCATATATTTAGCTCACATTTAAGACTTTTGTTAAGTCTTGTTCAAAATAATAACATATGTTGATATAATAGTTTTGATTATTAAATGTTCAAATTTCAATTTTTGATGAAATATACATGTTGTTTCTACATGATATGACAATTAACAACTGTTTCTCATTTAACTTGTTTCTTATTTAATAATTCGGGATCAATTCTCTACATATTTATAGGTATTGTTATTTTTTCTAATGTATATAAAATTATTTATTTATGTGATAATTTATCTTTGGATTGTATGTAATTCCTCATTGTGAAGTTTTAATGCGATAGCAGTTTTGAAATTCTTTTTATGCAAAAGGACATTTATTCTGAATTTCAACTTAGTATAGTACAGCATCTTGCATTTAATTACAGATAAAAGAAATTGAAAATGAAAACACTTCTGAATCTTTATGCTCAACTACATAAATAAAATATGTTACATGCTTTTTATAGCAACATTTAGAACAAGTATTAAGACTTTTTCTGACAGCATTTAGAAAAAGCATCGAGATCAGGTAAAAACTAGTTTGTGCTCAAAGAGTAAGCAAATTAAACAAACTTTTTTGTCAAGCCTAATGTTATTCTTTGACAAAATAATCACAGATCAATCATAAAATATTCATCTACAATATATAACAACAAGTTTTTGTATAGGAATAAACTTCAATGATAAATCTAAAATAACAAAATTCTTGCTTCTTTAGAATTGTTTATATTTTGTACAAACATAATTGTTATTTTGTAAAATGTTATGCATGACAAATTTAGAAAGTAGGAGTAAAATAACCGAGTAATAAAATTGAGCAGAGCTTTAAAATTATGATACAAAGTAAGGAGATCATAAATTTATGTTAATCCATGTCATTTTAAAGTCAGCAAAAATATGTAAATGATCAAAGTGCCTAATGCCAACAAGCAGGTAATAGAAAGAACAAAATAAATCAGATGTTACCCATTATTTTATTATGTTGTTTTTGTTTTATATCCTTTAAGTCTAGTGACTGCTGATCAAGGTCCATGAAATTATTAATTCGAGAAAATCGCGAGAAAATTGATGACAGTCCAAATTGTGTTCCGGGTAGCTATTATTTTATAACAGAAAGATCAAAAGTGGGATTCATTTTTTTTATAAGACTGTGAGATAGTTTAAATTCAGCAATGTATTAATTATCATCAACCATTACAAAAGGAACCGGTGTGAATATTTTGTAAAAAAGACATTGAGTAACCCGTTCAGTAAATCATCACAAATTCAGCTCAACATGCTACCTTGATTTAACATATTTACTTAATGTCAGTAATTAACAGAGTCACCAATGTGACATCCTTTTGGAAAACTCGGATGTTTAAGTTCACTGCAAAGTAAAAACGAAAAAGAAATATTTTCAAAAAAGTAATATTAAATTTGAAACAATGGCTTCAATATTTATATATGGAGTTAATTTACTCACTAATTTTCAAACTTTATATCAAAAATTGCTAGATAATATTCATAATAATTTCTTTTTATTCTGATGCAATACTATGTGCTTCCGAGGGGATATAATAAACAAGTAAATTAGCATCTAATTGTTCTTTCATATAATTAAAGTTGGTATTTTCTTTTATTACGGTACCTAATTTTTATGATACTATAAAATTATGGTATATTTTATTATACGATGAATTTGAGTAATAACTTTGATCAATTATTAATTAGTATCATTTAATTTATTTAATACATCCAAATATTTATCTGTTTATTTATAAAGCATTTTACGTAAAATATTTCATCATGCATACCTTAAAAACTTTAAGAGAAATAGAATGAATAAGAAAATCTTAAAAATATGAATTTAGATATTGGAATTATTCGTTATAAAGTCCTGTCTCTGATAATTTCAAGGTAACAAGTAATTAAATACCCGTTAACTTACGAAATAACATTAGCATATTTTAGAAGCATTGCTTTACTAATTTCAATGACAGACACTTCTGAAAGCAATCACTTGTTACAATGAGAATTTCATCATATTTTTGCCACTGGTAATAATATTTAACTTAGCAAATGTTTTTGATACTTGAAACTGGAAATATCCTGATATTATAGGAATCATATAACGAAAATATATACACATTATGACTTTTATTTTATTTGCAAAAGTATTCGCGACAATAACAAATTTTTATAATTTATTTTACTAAATACATAATTTTTCTAAAGTGAGCGAACAAATGGTCAGTAATGTTTTCTTTAGAGTCTTGCTTTTATGTAATATTTTTTTAGAATTTATTCTATTGATTCAATATGCATATATAATCATATATATATATGTATTATGCATATATACGCATATATATCGAAACTTTATAAATTGTAAATTCTATGTCAAAGTGATATTTCCTTTATTTAAATGTATATTAATACATTCTATATTTCTTAAACTTTTAATTTTTAATTGCTCTAAAAAAGCATTTATAAGCTTTTTAAGAACAATTAGAAATTAAAAATAAGACAAAAACCTTTAACTATTTTTATGTGACGGCTTTTAATTTAAAGGACTATTTAAAATTAAAGTTTCATGATTGATTATTTCGCTTTGATAAGATATATTGATGGTATTGATTGATTTGCAGTATAAATGTTAATAGTTTGTTGCAAAATTTTCAGTAGTTTTGACATAATTTATTGATGTGTGTTCAATATTTTTACAAAATAAATATAATAGAATTATCGTGTTATGTAATGGTAGGATGTTAAGATATATACAAAGAAGTCACTTTTAATATAAAACAATATCAATTTTGGGCGCATTCTTTGGAATCTATATTCTACTAAATTTTTCCTTGAAGAATATAACTTAAAACATTTGTAGAGTGATCTAAAAATTGAAAAAAATAATAATAATTTTTCTGAAACAAATCAATAAGCATTGGAAATAGAAGAATTATGCCTTTGCACAGAGAACTTTATATTTATATTTCTTGATGTCCAGTTTTTTTTTTTTTTTCCTTTTTCCTTTTTCAAAAAATTTTTTTTTCAGTAGAGCAGTATTTTATCTTTCAATAGAATCAGAATTGTATTAGTAAACCCACAATTTTATTAATTTTAACAATTGGAAATTTGTAGAATTTATACTATTTCCTATAAAATTGTATTTGTTTACTTTTATTATTTATTATTAAATGTTTCTTTATATATTAAGATTTTGTGGTACTTAATTCCATTGTTAGTACTGTTAGAAGTATTATAATCTTTATTTTATTGCTATGGTTTTTATCTCTATAATAGGTAAAATATATTATATTTTACCTATTAAAGAAATATTATATTGCTCCTATAAAATAAATTTTTGAGAATTTTGTAACTTCTCTTTTATGAGCTATTTTTATTTATATCGACATGATAGAAAAACGGCAGTTTTCATAGACACTTTCATTTGATTGGAGACCCTGACTCTCTTACATTGATAATAAGGAAAAATAACATAATTTTCTTAGCTTTCATTAGAATATCTCTACATGACATGACACATATTGCATTTAAAATCAAATTAGAATTTCTAAAAGATTATGTTTTGCTAACTTCCTAAATGACAAAATAGTATTTTTAATTTTCACAAAATTTCAGATACTTTTTTTTATTACAAATAAATGAAAATAAATAAAATTTAAAATAATAAATGGAAAATTATTTTTGTCATTTTTTTAAAAAAAATATATTTCAAAGCTTTCATATAAAAAAATCGGAAGCAACTTTGATAAATTAAATTTTCTCAATGCAGATTTTAGCTTTCAACATTCAAACTATTTAAGATATTATTTGTTCTAGGCTTGATCGAAAATGATGATCTATTTTAAGTAGAAAATAAAGGATAATGAAATCCAATAATCAGAAAAATTAAAGATTAGAAAAATTTTCAAATATGCAATGAAGTAATATTACATTAAGTTGTTATCTATTGAATAGATGTCTTTCAAGAAATAATGCCTTACTCATATACCATATTTTCTGATGCAATTTTCCCAAATCGTAAGACATTCTTAATTACAGCTCAAATAATGTTTCCTGAATAGTTACAAGCATTTTTTGTGTTCATATCAAAATGTTCTATAAGAAAGATCTTTTCTAAATATTCATCGTTTTTATAATTTTTATGAATAAAATGTAATCTGTTGGAAATTCCTTTTGGCTAGACAATATATTCCCAGTCAAGCATTTAAGATTTTAATCTTAAATAAAGTCTTTTTAAATCAGATGAAAAAAAAAAAACCCGCAGTTTGAATGTTCATTTTAATTTCTTCTAACTTGAAATTTCATCTTAATTCTAGGCCATCAAATAAAATTAATCTCTAATTGAATATAAGGCACTCCATACACCAAAAATTCATAACACAAATTAAAAGAATTTTGCATTCGTAATGGTTGAGTAAAATCCAATTTAGTAAATCGGTGACATCTTCATCATCAATGTATACCCAAGGAGAGCATTAGATAAACTGTTCTTTTATGTGCTTTTAATTGCTTTTTCAGTTTTATAGTTCTCCACGTTCTGAAGTTTGTCCAGTCAGTAGGCTTCTAGCAATGTTAAGGCAATAAATTGCACTTAAACGTTTGAATAATTGATAAATTCTGATAAAAAATAATCTAGAAATAAGCTTAAAAATAAGTAATTCAAAAATAAACAAAAACATGAAAATTCAGACTTGAATAGACAAAACAAGAATTGAACTCGTCTTAATAAAATGAATCCTGAGATAAATTTCTTAGCGAAATAGGTGATTTCTTTTTTATTATATTAATGTGCTCATCAGAACTTAGTTCTTAAATACCGTACTTACTACCATTTAACGAAAGAAAGTTTAACTTATACTTGACTTTCCTTTATGATAAGTTATACTTATGTTTTCTGCATTTTTTTCAAATTAGATAGGTGAGATTTTCTAGGTTTTTTTCTTTACGACGCCTGAATATAGATTACAGCCTATAAGATTCTCTTTAGAGACAAACATAGACTACGAATGTTACAATTAGCCACATAACAGCTTTTACTTTTTGACTCCCCTTCCTTATACGCAGCTGGGAAATCAGGAAGTTTATATTTGATATATATGTATATATATAATATTAACACGTTAACCTAAATCACATTTGAGTAAGCTTAACATGTTCTTATTTTGATATCCATTTAAAAAGCTGTTATTTTTCTCTAAACATTAGATTTTACATAAAATGCTTTCATTCCCTTTAAAATATTTAATAACTGTGATGACTGAAAATATTGATACAATATTTTGAATCACTTTCCTTTCAACGAATGGGCAGGTGTGGTCAATTCTGATGAACAGAATAATAAATTTTCCAAGATTTCTATAAGCAAAGTAAATAAAGGAGGATTGTTTATTTTGTGCGTAAATTTAATGATATTGATTTACCAGTACTTAGGATTGTTTTTCATTTTGAAATCTTATTTTCCTTTTGCTTTTATGACACTTGACTGTACATAAAACTTTCCTACAAAATTTGCAGTTCAAATTAAAATTCATTTTATCACAGGAAAGTGAATTAGCAAAAATATAAATTCTAATATAAATGCAATTAGAAAAATAATTTCTATTTGCTTGAAAATGAAATGCAGTTTTGAATTTCTAGTCTTTCCTCGGGAGTAAAGACCAAGCTTTTAAATATGTATCTATCCAGTAACAGATCTGTTACAAGGTAAATACAAATATGTTATTACCTAGCAACAGATATTAATATCTGTTACTAGATAAATAGAAAACGCTCACAGATTTCAATATTGCAGCTCTGTTTCACTTTTTTAAGCACATGAACTAAGAGCGAGCGTGAAAAAGTGTACATAATTTTTTTTTTAAAACTTGATTTAACCAACAGTGTGAGTTAAAGGTGCTGAGAAATATTCTCAGGTAAATTGTATTTACCCTGAAAAGGCTAAAAAACTTGGTGCCACGTGTGTAGAACATAAAATTAAAAAATTGTTTTTAGCAATATATTAAACAGAACAAAAAATAATAAAGGAGTTTCATAAAATATATCGAAATGAATTTCTTTTGAGTGTAAAAAAGTTATTCGTTTACATTGTGAAAATGAAAATTTTTGTGCTTGAAATTTTTTATTATTTTTCGCTAATAATAAAAGAATCTTTAGGTAAAATCGTTTTGAAAGATTTTGAAAATCTATTTATCAAAATACTTTCTGGACTAATATTATCTCACATATTTTCTACAACTTTAAAATCTATTTTTTATTAGTGAATAAATTTATTTGAATTATTAAATAAATACTATAATGAATATGTATACTGTATGTATACTTCCATATATATAAACATGATTATATAGTGCAAATTACTTTCCAGTTAAAAAATAAATAACCGTGGAATTAGTGTCAACGTGAATTATTTGCAAATTCAATTTTAATTTCATTAGAAAGAAATTAATTGCTTAATGATCATGAACTTAAATAACTCTGGAGATTTTTGAGCTAACAATTGAATTTGCTTACCCGCAATTTGTATATTGTAATTGCTATAAAGAAAGCCTAGTTTCATGTAATAAAAATAACTAAAATATATTTATAATAGTTATTAAAAATATTTCAATCTACTTCGCATACTTTAATGTGAATATGTTATATATTATGTAAATATGGTATATATATTAAATGATAGAAATAAAAATTTTTCCTTTCGAATTGGTCATGTTGAAAGAGGTAAATTTCACTTGTATAATGCTTTTTATTCATTAAAGACACATTGTAGATTATTTCTCCTTCCGTATCATTTCAAAATCTTTGGCTCATGTGTTTTGGGCAGAACTGCATACAGAATAATAATTTCAACATGACGTAACATATCAACATAAAAAGTTCTTAAGTGATTTTATTACACACATCAAAAGAAAAATAAATAAGATGGATATTGAAACCACGCTTAATATTTTGTTCTTGCAAATAAAAACTTTGCTAAAATGTTATTGCAAATAAAATTTATGTATATATGTTCAACAAGCAAGATAATTGAATTATTAATCTAACAAACTGAACAAGGCAATCCAAATAACAACAATAAATTCTACTCAACTTGTGGCTAATCTTAGAAGAGAACGTAGGTTTTCTGCTGTGCAAATAAATTAAGAAATGTACACGTACTTTAGTTCTCTAAATGTCAGCCCAGTATATCACTGACATGAATATATTTTTAATGAAGACTATTACAATATGGAATTTTCATATGTGAGTAGAGGGAAAATTCGATTAGTATCTATAACGCTATTTTGAACGTTTTTCTTCAGCATCGATTTCTTTAAGGAAGACACTATTCCCCATATAAAATGTATCAGAGCTATGGGCTGCGTGATCAACCAACTATTCGGCAGATTATTAGGTGTTGGTAGGGAAAAAAATAACAAAAGCGGTCATAACATAGGATTTCAGCAGTCTGTAGAGATGCACAAGATAGGTCAGTATCCTACAAAATTGTAGTTATATCGAAGTCATCCAGATATTTATGATCACCGTATCGGCTAAATCGTAGAAGGTACGGGTAATATGAAAATTGCGTTTCCTAAACTTTCATGATAAATTAAAGTGTAACCAATGTTCCTTGTTGACATTATCTGAATAAATGAGGCCTTTTATAGCAGTACGGACGTCTACAACTGATAAATTAGCCATTATTGGATTATTGGAAAACTACACATTGTCAATTAGTTTATAATAAGCTGCTAATATTCATGATTATTTTGTATGGCATTTTCAAAGGTATATCCTGATCAGAGTTCTGTTTTGTGAGGCCACATTAATAGGTGTCCTATATTTATGAAAAGCTATAAAACTTATTAACCAGTCAGATGGATAAGTTGCCCCGATTTTGTTGGAGTAATGGAATTTATTTGCCGTCCATTGAGACACTTGTGAAACATTTGCCTCTAATATATTTTAAACTTATCACCAATAAACAATCAACAGACAATACTGCATTGGTTCATTAAAATCTCAAATCCTCAATTATGATTTCTGCTGGGAATGAAGACTGCCAATATATGTTACTCATCTTTCCTTCCCAATTAGTGGAAAGTAGAGTAGAAGTAACTAATTCATTGTGGATGCATCAGATCTTTATCATAAGCTTGGCAATAAAAATGTATCAAATGTTGTTAGAAAGTTGCTGGTTCTGCGATGCCCATAATGAATGTTCGTGATAACCTGTTGCTAAACTTGCTGACGTTATCCAGTACTATAATTAAAAATGCATCTTCTTCAACCACGCTATAGTCTGTTACAGCACAAGACTGTTTCAATGAATACCTTCCATTTGACTGTATCTGGAGCAATGGATGGCAATCCATTGCTCCAGATAGGCATGGACTATAAACTCCCAGATCCTAATATCCCAAAATAATCTTTGAAAAATGTATCATCTTACATAAAATATCACTTCGAACTTCAACGATTATTTAAAATATTACAAAGAATGGATTTCATAAAGGTATCAAAATTTAGAAACAAAAGTTAATGAGCCAAGTTAAAATTGTATATGTAAGTGATTCCCAGTATTCAAAGAATTGTTAATTTGAATAAATTTTTGACAAAAATTGAAAAATCATAATTTTTGTACCAGGATATTAAAAAAGATTTTAAACATAGAAAATTACGAAAATCTTGAATTTAATGGTAATGCAACTAATTTGTACCTTTATTTTAATATCAATATGTTAAATTCAGAACATCCATTATTTTAATACCAATATGGTAAATTCAAAACACTCTAAAATAAGGATTAATAGCATTTTTGCATTTAAATAATTAAATTATCTTTTATATATATATATATAAAATGAAAATATCGATTGAAGTAATCATGCTTTTTTTTTTACCGTTGTATAATATTGTAACAGAAACTGCGTAAAATTCTATAGCAATTCGTGTATATTTCTGAAGTAGTTATCATGTTACGTCATCAGAAAAAATTACCTAAATAGTGAAAGGTTGTTTGTAGTTGTTGTAAAATTTTTCAATAATTTAATTCGCAAAATTTAGCATTTCTAGAAAGATAAGATATAGGGAGGACAATTACAAATCACATCCCCTCTGCGAAAACCATAAAAGACCTAAAAAACAGCGCTGCTGATCGTGTAGGATTAATTGCCACATAAAATATCTTATTTAAAGTTACAAATCACGCTGCGAGGCCTGTATGTCTGAAGGAAAGGACTTCATTCCATATTAACCTTTTTTTCTTGATCTATTGTGCAATGGCTGTTGCATGCCTTCCGACTCCAATGAGTATTACGCACGTATATATGAGTATTATTAAATAACTTAAATATTTCAAATGCATGGAACATGTTTTATAAAAAAATATATTTAAATACTAAATATTTTATATAATTTACGTACAGAATTTTCAAGAAATATTTTGACAACATTTAAAATAACTATATTTCTTAACACGTGTATTTCAATTAATTATTAAAAAACTAGTGGCCAGATATTGTATGCTAAATTATGTGTTATTATTAAATTATATAAATAATTAAGATATATAAACCATATAAGTGACAATGATGAAAAGAATAGCATTTTTCTTTTCATCGTGGTTATTCATAGGGTTTTAAAGAATTTATGCTTTTTCATAAGAATTTTTTAGTATAGTATGGTTTGCTAAGAGAAAGCTTATTGAAATATAAAAGAAAAATAATAAAAAATAAAAATCTCATTATCAAGTATAAATCAATTGATATTACATTTTATGTATTGGAAAAAAAGTCAGAGCTATTGGTTTAGTGATTAAACTTTAGGCATTTGCCTAAATAAATAAGTGTTACATATTGTAATTTTTAAAAGTGAAGCCTATTGATGAATAATTTCTTTTAAAGTCAACAAAAAATTTAAGTAAGCGCTAAAAAATAAGCTATGTCAGAGACGACAGATTTATCGTGATTAAATAATGAATGTTTCATGAACGCGTGTGAATTCTGCTGAGCTGTTCTTTTGGTTTTTCATTGTACACATCACAACATGGAAGCCAGTTTAACAAACAGTGCCAAAACAAGTAAATTATTTTCTTTTCATATTTTTCTATGAGTAAAATGAATTTATAAGTAATTAAATTACTGTTCTTTTAAAAATTTTCTAACAATTCAAGTAGTTAAATTTTAAAAAAATGGACAAATTTTTATAAGGATTTTATTCATGTGTTTAATATAATATCGTCAGGAAGTTTATGGATTGTAGGTTATAATTTAACAGGACATATAATTATATAATATATCAATATAAATAGGCAGCTAAGAGCGAAGAACATTTTTATAAAATTGTAAGATAATAAAATATACTTGTGAAAAGCAATAATTAATTTTGAATGCAATAAAAAATTAAAATAAATGACTTACATAAATATCTAATTTTTATCTATAACTCGGATTTGGATAATTTTAATAAAATAGTCTTAAGCATTTATTAATAATCGAAATTTAATAATAAAGTTTTATCAAATTAATTAAGTTATATCAAATAAAGAGAAATTTTATATAAAGTAAGACATAATTTTTTTTTATCAGTGTTCAAAATGCTAAGATTTTTAACACTGGAAATTTTCTGATTATTAAAACGAAATGAATTAATGTTTACATTCAAATAAAATTGTCATCAAATTAATTGAAACTTTTAGTCATTTGTTTGTCTTATGAGCATAAAATGTTTACTTCATTATGATTTTTGAAATGTAAAATATTTAAAGTTTTTGTAACGATTATATAATTTTCAGAACATTTTTAAGCATCTTCTTTAAAACATATATTAATAATTCTTTAGTATTTAACATATCTCAAGAAATGTACGATTAAATTTTGAAATAAAGGTATCTACCTGAGAAAATGTATATTTCAGCGTTGAAAATATCGTTAATTAGTTTTCTACTTCAACTCATAAAAAGCATAAAACGAAATCTTGCATAATTTGACGATTGGTAATATTAAACCATTTAGCAATTGGTTTGGAGTGTCAAATGCTAAATTTAATATATCTTTGATATACCAAAATGCAGATATATCAAAACTAATTTTAAATTTATATTTCATTAATAATATTAAAACTGTGTTATTATTTAATCATTTTAATTTTGTATAATATGCAATTAAGCAACATAATCAATGCAGAAACTCTTTTTACAAGATTACATTTTGTACTGGAATACGCTAAAAATAGTTATATAATGTAAAGGAAAATAAGTTTTTTTTGACTAAAATATGATTTACTAAAAAGAATGAAATTAATCTACAAATACAAGAGTCGCAATTTATTACGAAGCAAATTTAAAATATAGGCTTTTCAATTAACCATTACTAATGTATACAAAATGCGAAATATTGATATATAACTATATTAAATGAGAAATGAAATTACGTAAACTAAATTAAATGAGAATAATAAATCCATTCAACTTTATTATTTTTTCTACTTATTTTATTTATTTCTCTATGGTTCTATTTTATACCCCTTTTAGCATTAATTGAACAATTTAGCAGTTAAAGTAGATACCACGCCACTACATTTACCTTTAAAATGATAATCGAATATGTAAACTGAAGGTTAACACCCTAAGATACAGATGATAACTTGGATCAATTTTATGATTTAAAGGGTTTCAATTTAAAGGAAGTAATACCTTAAGTGAGAAAACATGTCTACTATAGATTTATCAACTAATAATTAACGATTATTTATATGCATTATTAAAATTTTTAAGCTCTAGAAAAATATTGAATGTACGTGAAATTCATACATCATGTCAAACACTTCATTTTTAATGGCGAACACGCAAAGTAAAATATCAAGTTTAAAATCAGGCACACAATTATATAAGTATTGTTTTTTTCGAAATATCATGGCAGTAAATTTAATGATGATAAAATTGTTTTCTCTATTGTCGAATGAAAAATGTGGATTGCTTAAAGAATTTGCTATCACTTAATGAAGCAGAAAATGAAAAATAACTTTTGGAAGAATTTAAAAACTATTAGCGTTACGCATCTGAAGTAATTTAAAAATTAAATAACTAAAAATAAAACTACTAATATTGAAATTATATATTGTTTTTAAGTACCAAGGAAGACAACAAAAACACATCACTGGCATTTGGAATGTTTTTTTGCTTGTAAATTAACATTTTAGTATGCTATTTTTATAGAAAGAAATGTAAATATAAAATCACGTTTTTTAAATTAACATATTAATGCCTTTAGAGTGTGTTTTTATAAAGCAAGCTAACATTTTGTGAACATTATGCAAACGATCACTGTGATCACATTCACATTCATACATATATCGTTATTGCAATAATAATTATAAGTATTTCAAATTTCCAGGCTAGTTTCAATAAATTTAAAACCTATACTTTTAATTCATTCATTAACTTTTTATTCTTAATTATTTTAAAGTTTTTTCTAAAATCAATACAAATGAATTTACTTGATTACTTGATTTTGATCTTGATCTTGATCTTAATTTTGATTTTGATCTTGATTACTTGATTATTTGATTACTTGAAGTATTACTTGATTTTATATGTAATTAATACTTTATAAAACAATCAGTTATCACAAATGAAGTATTTTTGATTATCGTAAAACAGTTAACAGTTTTACAATTATCAAAAATACTTCATTTGACAATTGTGCTTTTAAGATGATTATCAAACAAAAATATATATTACAATGATGTAAATTCTAAAAAAAGGGATGAAAACAAACAAATATTACATTAGATTGAAGATCAGAATGAATAGCAGTAGATTGAAGTAATAGTAAGATGTTCTTTTTTTTTTTAAATTTTTTTATTGGTAAGTAAAATGTACTTGTAAATACCATGATCAAATATTATTCCAAAAATATCATATATTTAAATATATTGTAAAGTTTGATATTGCCAAATATTTAAGTAAAATTGGGATCACACATACACACATTTTGCAACAAATTTGAAATGTCTACGTTCTTTTAATTTTAAATCTTTTTTTTTTTCTTTTTTTAGCCTTTCGTGGGACACTTATTTCCCTGTTGAATACTTAAATTGTTGAATACTAAAAACCTGTTTCCCTGTTGAATACTAAAAATGTTGAATACATTTTTCACGTTTTATTAACAATTGAACAATAGCATTAAGGAAATTTATTTTTTTTTTCACCAAATTTTATGTCTATATTTAAATTTAAGGGGTGAGAAGAATATTTCCTACAAAATCATTCACCAACATAAATAAAATTAAATTTAATGATGATTATTTGCAAATGATGATTATTGATTAAATTTAATGATGATTATTTGAAATGATGAGAAACATGTTTCAAAGCAAAAGGAGACATCTTATTCTGCATACATGTTGTGATTCCTTTTTTGTTGTCCTTTTTTTGCTACATTTCCTACATTGTCTATTATTAGAAACCATGTTTGGCACATGGTTTCCCACACTGATCCTCATCTTTGCTCATCTGAACCTTATCCTCATCTTTGCACTTATTTGCTTGGCAGCTAGCTGGGCATCTATTTCCTTTCTTTGAGGAATATCCGTATATTAGCTGACAAACTACTTCTATACTGAATGTTAGCTAGTCTAAACTTCAGTTCCCTTTGTTCACTTGCCACTGTATGAAACTATTAATAATGACAACATTGATAAGAAAATAAAAGATACGATACCACTACTTTACAGATTTCCTTCCTATTTGGAATTTTATCTCTTTGATTGTAGCGATTAATCTCACCCAAGGCCATAGTTATATACAACTATAGCTTTTAGACAAGATACTTCTTTTTAAGTACCATTTTTTTGTCGAATTTATAGATGTCATTATCTCTGGATTATGTGCACTAGTCAACAAGGTTATTGTTGACTAGTGCACATAAACAACATCATTATTGTCCATCCATCTTATTGTAGCAATACCTTCCTTAGTTAGCAACACTGTTCCACCTCTTTTAAGTTTCTCATGGTTCAAGCTTTCAGCATTTGTAAAAGATCATTCCTCTTTGGCCTAAATATATTATTTATGAACAAAATATTCTCCTTTTTCAAATTATATACAACTTTCATCTGCCCTTTATGTTTTACAAATGCATTTTTATATTTCAAACATTATTTATTATACAAGATTAGATGGATGTCACACAAAATATACAGAAACACATAAAATACGAAAGTATAATTACAATAAAAACACAGTATATTTTACTTCTATTTGCAGCAGATTCATTGAGGAATACGAATGTCACATCGAAACAGGTGACACAAGGGAGTAAATCTCGTACATCAAAACAGTAGAGCAAATTCTATTCTTGTATTCGAACAATAGACGAGAGCAAAGAACTGAAGCGAGAATTATTCTTCTCATAGTTATAGTAGCAGACAAGGCTAACATATTATAATGGATTTCGCGCTTCCCACAGGTGTTTTTCGTAAGATCATGTAGATGAGAAAAAATCATCCCAAAGCCCTGCAAGGGTTAAGACTGTATAAATTCTGAAAATTTATAATTTAATGGAACTATTATTAATAGTCTTCATAGAAAAATTAAATTATTAATTCTTTAGTTTATAAAACACAGTCAGATCAAAATTTTAATTAAAATAGAAGTCTGCATAGCAATTGAACTCTCCTTAAGTTGAAGTTGATTCTTTTAAAGTCAACAAGGGCTGCTGTACTCTCATGACTTAAAATTTTCAACAGTTCTTCAATAGAATTTAAGTCATACGAGTACGGCAGCCATTCGTTGAATATAACATTTCTATACGGATGTGAATAAAGGTCCATAAAGGCAAAAGCAGAATTACGAAATAGAAAAAAACTTTATCAACCAAAAACATTTAAAATAAACTTGGTAATACTGTGTGCATACATTTCCAATCACCTATATATATTGCTTTGCATATAAGATAGTAAAGTGATTTAATTTCCGTTTGCAGATTAGGGGGAATTTTATATTATATTAATGCACAATGCCGGTTTTTGATTCTTCCAACTTTAAAATACTTCCTGTCACAAACTTCAATATGACTTAATTTAATAACTTAGGAAAAAAATCCATTATTGTTTTTTTAAACTTTCTGTTTTATTTCATGAACCCTTATATTTATTGTTATTCAACTGCATTTCACATCATTCAAAACAATAATGTCTTGTTTTGCATTATTGGATTTCCAATTCTAATGAATTTGACTAGAGAAAATACGATTTCAGTATTTTGCAAAGCACATTTTATGAATTCTCAAATTGTAAAATAAGACGACATTTATTTGAAATTTTGTTTATTTTACTAATTTACTTATCAAGGTGATAAGCAAATGTACAAAGACTACGTAAGCATTTTTTGGAGAAATTTAAAATTGACTTTACTTTTACCGATAAAGAAAAAAGACGGCTTATGCAAGATTTGTAAACAAATGAAAGAAATTTAAAAAAATTCAATACTTATTTGATATATAATTATATAAAAAAAACGCTAACAATTGATATCAAGTCTATGATGAATAGCTTTAAGAATTACTGTATTGAAATCTACAAACTAAGACTCCACCAAAAATTAAAAGCAAGGGATTTTAATATCGCAATGAAATTCTTATTTGCAGTACTTTTATAAACAATCAAATAAAAATCCTCAACAAATTAAAAAAAAAAATTCTAATTTTGGGAATTTATTATAAGGTAGTAAACTGCTAAAGAGAGATTTTTGAAATATATTATTAAGCAGTTGTGGCCAAAATTATGGACAAATTTTAAAATTTTTACGTTTTTCAACTTTTATACTTATACTATACATTAATGTTCTTTTAAATGCAAAAGTTTATGTATCAAATTAAAGGAAATTTAATTTAAAATTTAGTAAAAAGCATAGAATTAAATTATCTATCTGACAAAAGAAATATCGTATCTTTTAATGTAAGAAGCAAATACAATTTATTCTGAATGTCGAAGCGAAACGTAATAAAACTACGCTACGAATAACAGTAACTTTTTTGAGAAACAATAAAATTTCAGTATTCAAACTGTATTGATTTATAGGAATACAATTTTGTTGGAAAGAATTTTTCAGACGGACATTTCATTAAATAGAGTAATGTTTTTTGAATATTTTTAATCCTTTCCTTAATGAAAATAATTTGAAATGGTGGCACCAATAAAAAAATTTGATTAAACACTTACAAAATACTAGCAAGCTCGTTATATTGAAATAAAACGGTCTTTTAAGCTAAAATTGCAAAACAATTCTTATTAGATAGATCAGTGACTTTATTAGGTGTACGAAGTTTGTGCTTACGTTATGACAAAATGAAATCAATGATAAAATAAAGGAAGAACACGCCGAAAAAATTGAACAAGTACTAATAACGATAGAATTATAAAAATAAATGCTACAAAGATAGAATATTTTTTTTCCAGATACTGTCACAGATGTGAAATGAATGCAATAGGCATTTCTGTTAATTCAAGAATAATGAGAATATTATAATGTTTTGAGCTTAAAGGCAGAATTTCAAAGAAAATAGTATATTTGTATCTAAATCAATGCAAAAAGAAATTTAGTAAAAAAAAAATAGAGTCAATATTTAGAAAAATCATTGGAAACAAATAATCTGGAGCGATTTATGTAAAATATCACTCTTTGGTTATGAAGAACAAAAATATGAAATAGAGGAGGAGTTGCATCTTGATTGTGCTGAAGCGTCTAGGAAGAACCTAATAAATGCCATGATTTGAATATTGTTACAAATTTATTTGTATTTGTCTTTATATATCTCAAAAAAGTTTGGAAATACTCAGTTTTTGGGCAAAAATTATGCAATTTAGGTATATTTTACTCTAAAAATGGCATTGTTAAAGACTTGGCGATCATTTGGTGAGATTCTTGGCAAGTTGGTCAACTTTTGCGAGATTCTTGGCATTTTGGCGAAAAACAGATACTTTCGGAAAAATCCATCACCGGAGCTATAGGACCAGTACTAAATAAGATAGCTTAGGACTTTCCAGAAGCTTGACGAAACTCGTAGATTTCACGCCAAGTCAGGTATACATACCACCGCTTGACGTAGACTGGATTAGTGTGAAGGCAATCAGTCTTGAATGTTAGTCATGTTCCCTGCCTAAAGTATTTGAGATTTCTGTGACTGGAAGCTATTTTTCCAGATTTATTTGTAGCTGCGTAATTGCGATCTTTACTGTTGGAATATTCTATAACCTGTTGAATTTACAACGAATAAAAGTATTGTGATTGTTTTATAGAATCTCAATCAACACGAATCTCGAAGTGTGGTACAATATGTATATCTGCAGAAAGTGTGGGGTACTTTCAAGTGCAACATTGAATACAAAAAAATAAATGGATACTATATATGATTGACAACATTCTGAATACAAAAAAATAAATCAATACTATTTTGGAGCCAAAATTGTTACCTTCCGACTGAGATTTCTACCTCTTTGAAGTACCATTTATCCCACCGCAGAATTTTTGTATTTTTTATTGAATTCTAAATTAAATTATTTATAAAGCATAAATTTTATATTTAATTGAAAATTAGCATATTCTATAAAGACAAAGTTAAAAAACATGAAAATTTTAAAAAAAAGTCCACAATTTTAAATCACTACTCTACTTAAAAAAGTTAGAAAGTTTTAGATTGTCTTAACGATTCTTGAATTCTTCATTTAAGAGTTTTTATTGTACTGTTGATATAAATCCTATTGAAAATTTATGGCGACATTTGAAATTTATTGAAATGCATTCATAAAATAAAATACAGCTTTCAATTTGATTCTCCTATAATTGGTTCAAGGTATCATTGTCATTAAATATGATGACTAAATCTAGTTCTCGTGATAAGAATTGCTTTATGAGGCTGTTGCTATATTAAAAAATGATGATTATCCAATTAAATACTGATTGTATAAGTGTAGTAACTTTAAAATACACTGAAATCTAAAATTTCTTATTTGTAAAGTAACTTTTTTTTTGCAATTTAAATATTTTAATTTTTTATTTTTAATTGAACTCTACATTAAATTTCCATAAATTTATATATGAAAATTTATTTTTTAAATGAAAATTTATTTTTTAAATGAAAATTTGTTTATTTCATAAGCATATGAAATTAAAAGACATGAAAACTTAAAAAAAAAATGTCTAGAATTTTAGCCATTACTGTAATAAAAATTAGAAAGTTTTTTTTCTTTTTTTCTTAACGATCCATTAATTCTTTAAGAGTGTTCATTGTACTCATATCAGAGTAGCATTAGACTTTTAAAATTTATTTGTGCTTTTTCAAAGTTTCTATGATAAATATCATGATAAAGTAAATTTACTCAGCTGATAATAATCATTCAATAACATGTATTTCAATTTTATAGCCTTCACGTGATGTGTTCTATATAACATTATTCTTTAACTGTTGTTAATACACGGGTTTTCTGGATTAGAGGCAAATATACTAAAAATCAGAGTTCTATTACCAATTAAAGTTGTATAATAGTTATTGTTGAAAGTTAGACTTGTCTATCGGAGCTGTATTAGATTTTTAAAACAGATTTGTGTCTTTCCTAAACCGTTATATAACCATGATAAAATGAATTTTCTCAGATTATAGTATTCAATATGTGTTTAGTTTTGTTCATAGCTTTCATTAGATATATTCTATATAAAATTATTTTTCAATTATTTTAAGTAAACTTTTATTTTCTTTCTAAAAAATATACAAAACAAATTACAAGTTTTAACAAAAATAAGCAAAAACCACTAAGTACTCCTTAAATTATATCCCTCCATTGAAAATGATTTGAATGATAATATTAAGCATTATAAATAATCTATTATCATTTATATATTAGGATATACTTAAAATGTTTATTTTTAGATAATTATGTATATAGTTCCAAATTAAAAAATTAAATTTATCATACGTCTTATTTGCTCATTTCTAGCTATTTTCATATCTAATTTCTATTGTTATGGAAAAGAATTTCACACTTTCGTACCAACATATCTTCGAAAGTTTTCTAGAGTGTTAAACTTTGTTAAATCAGCACAGAAGCAAACAAAGTACTATAAAAATAATTTAAAATTGCTCTTAAAATGATAAAACATTTGAAAATGTGATTCCAAAAATTGTATATAACATTATGTTTCACATTTGCTTCAAATCATAGATTTCCATATAAAAAAGTTATTTCAAAACGTTTTTCTGTTAAAAGTTTCACTATTTATGTTAAAAACAACATGAGTTTCCATTTAAATGCGAATCCTTATATGGTTGATTGCTAATTTAAATACGTAGAAAGTATCAATTAACTTAAGCGTTCTAACTATAGTTTTAATCTCCCAGATTTGAATTTGTGTCACGTTACTGTTCTTTTAATAATATAATATATATTTTAATACACATTTCCGGATTTTAATTGATAGTATGTATGAATCAAATTTGGGGCATTAATTATCCCCTTATTAGGGGTTGATGTTGAAGATGACATTTATACATATTTTATTGGTCTATTTTTTAGTTATAAAATAAAACAGTTTTGTAGCATAATATATTAGCTTAATAAATTGACTTTTCAAAGTTTTCCTTTAACTAAAGAAACTTATTTTGTTTATTTCTATTTTAATTTTTTTAATTATCAATTTTCTAAGAGTTTCAATTTCTATCAATTTAGCTAAAATAGTTTCTTATAGTCGAATCCCTAAGGTGGAATGACTATTTTTGCCCGTCGAAATAACATTCTTTATCATTTCAGTCACTATGTATTTTGCTTAAAGAGTTATTTTGACTGTGAAATTATCGAGCATGAAAAAATTTTATATAGTGAATGAAGAGAGATTTATTGATGCTTATTTTTTTAATTTAACTTTTTCGTTCACATACTTCTTTAAACAATGAAATTTTCTTACTGAAACGCTTAAATGTTAAGAATAATTGTTGTTGTTACATATGGCTAAAAAGAACCCAATCCATCAACATCTGGCGTCTCGCAAACACATTTAAATTACAACAAAAGAGAAAAAAAGGTAAAAACCTACATAAAACAATTAAAAGTCTAAAATTTCAGAGTTTAAAATGCTAGAGGGGGACTATGTAAGTGGTCAGGACATGCTATCTCTCGCCATACAGTATAACTAGCAAACATCACCACTTTGTTGAAGAGTTGGGTCCAGGCCCGGGCAGACGAGTAGATGTTCCCTATTTATATTGTCTACCTTACAGATAGGAGGGCAAAGACTACTGGTCAAGATGCCAATTTTCTTAAGGTGTTTAGCTAGGCAGTCATGACCAGTGCTTAATCTAAAATTGGCCACAGCCTCTTTACGTGGTTTGTGACTGAATTTTTTCCAAATCATTTTTAATATTTATGTTAAAAATAATTAATATATTGTCTGCATGCTTTCATGAGATAACGGAATGTTTTAATCATTTTTGAATATAAATTCTCAATTAGATAATTTAATCCTCTTAAGGTCGCAATTTTTAAAAACTGTGTTATATTCCTGATTTTTTACTGATTTATTACTTAGTGCTTTCAAAAAAGCATTATTGTGCCATTTTGTGAAAGAGATAATTTTTCTCATACTTTTGAAAGTTACTTTTTATATCAGATGTATGAAAATATTATTGTAAAATATTATGAAAATATTATTATATGAATATGAAAACATATTTAATGAGATGGTTTGCATTGATAATTTGAATGCTTTATGTTTAAATAAAAATTTGTCTAAAACTAGAACTTAGAATGTTACGTACGAAATATATTATGTTACGATGCTTCATAAATAAATATCTTAATTTAATAATCGCATGTTGTGTTTGTTTCAATTGGTTCAATTGTTGAAGTTTGAAATTGTTATCATAATATATAAGACTAAAATAAAAATATCAATTTTAAAACAATATGCTTATCATCCTACTACAAATGCAGGGAATATATATAATATAATATTTAAAAAAATAATGTATGTTTAAAAAGTATTTATTTTTAAAGCTTAAAATCAATAAGTGTACTTTTTGCACTTTTGTAAGAAAATGTTTTAATAAATTCAATAATACGAGAAAAAAAAATGAATTCATAGAATTGGAAAATGTAATATTTTCTTAAAATATCCAAATTTTATGATGAATTATAAAAGAGAGATAAATTTATTCTAAATTATGAGAATACTGGATACAAATACAATAACAGCTATGAGTAAATAAGAAGGGGGATTCTCCTTAAAAAATATTAACGCATGTAGTTTCACTTCAAATTATTACTTAAAAGTAAAAATATTTTCATAAATTATTTCTTAATACGAATTATTAATTTAAATAAAGTTTTTTCAAGCACCCATTTTACCTGTTGTAAAGAAAATGAACGTGATTTAATTAGGATTTAATGTACTACGTCGCTTTGAATCATCGTCGAAAGCAAATACCGAATGATTAGTCATATCACATGACATATTTCAAGATTTACATTCGATTTAAATTAATTTTTTGCATTTAATTCTATTTTATGACTGGATGGTCTATAGTAAATTACAGAACTATTTATACAGAGAGATTCTGGGATATAAATCATGGTATTTAAAAAACAAACATTAAACGTCCAAGGTTAAACATGTGCAATATAAAAAAATACATAAATGCCACCGGATTTCAATGTCCTGTATACAAGAGAAAACACATATATAAAATATAATCATCATAAACATACATAAAATATAGTCATCACTAAGCAATTTTCTATATAGACTCGTTTATTAATAAAAACTACCAGGTGTTCATTTTCTGTTTGCTTAGCATTTTATATTTTGTTTGATTTATTGTTTAAAATATGTTTAGACACCAATTTAATTGCACGGAGCTTAATAAGAGTATTTAAAGGAAAGTTAGTTAGGAAGTTTCAGCTCGGGCTCTTAGTCTTTTATTCTTACTTTCATTTGTATAAATATAGTGTGAGAAGCTAAATTTAAAACATTATATTTTTGATTGAATTCGATTGTTATAAAGATCGTGATTCGACGTTAGTTCAGTTCTTATAAAAAATATTTTAGGATTCAGTTTTAACCATTACAAAATCTATTGAAATTTTTGTACAGAGTTAAATTAATATTTAATTTCTATTTTTGATAATCAATTTGATATATATCAAAAAATTTGCAAAGCAGAAAATATATTAAGGGTTCATTTTAATGGAATTAAATGGATTTTAAATTATTATAGAGTAAATAAATATAGTTTTCGCAGCAAAATAGATAATACTGAATGTTGAAGAAAATTTAAAATCATTATTCAATAGCTGATTATTTCATAAGTGATTTTAGACATCAATTTCTCAGTCTATGTCTGACATTATGTACGTGAAAAGACAAGATTTCTGTTATATTAGCCCAGATCGTAGCATATTTGAAATTATTAAACTTGAAAGAATTTCTTTATAGTACTTCCGAAATAATTGAGCACCTGACTTAGCTAAAATGCCTTCCAATTTTATTTCCGATTTATTTGTATCTCCTTCAAATTTTCTGTCCGAAAAATGGTCACAGAAGAAGTCTAAAACAACTGTGAAATCTATTTCAATAATTTTTGATGAGAATATATTGACAAAGTCAAAAGCATTTAATATTATTTTAGATGGACAAATTAATGATGCTCTAAAACAACCAGGTAAGTGCATATTGTAAATTTATTAAGATGATTTTAAAATTGATTTTATAAGCTAATATTGTTGCATATTACAAATGAGCATTCAAATACATGTGCTAAGAGATTTTGTTATTTACTGTCATTTTATAATTTTAAATAAATATTACATTTGATAATAACTGTATGTGATGTTGTGCAAGATGGTGTTTTTATTAATTAAAATTTCATGATATGGATTGATCAGGGAATAGTCTAAAATTGAATCATAATTATTTTAATCACAATTTCTAAAAATAAATGTTCGTTGTTTTATATATATATATATATATATATATATATATA
>JAPDSC010152328.1:0-12985 GCA_026290005.1 Latrodectus geometricus
GGCAAACACAAAAAAGTAAAATCTGTTAAAATTATTTTACTGTGTCTCAAGAATATTTCTTATGTAAAAATGATAATAAAAATTTTTTAATATTTAAAAAAATTCTATTAATATAATGACAGGAATCACTTAATTTAAACTGAAATACAAAACAAAAACTTAAAAGAAGTTATTGTAAATTACAATACCTTGTAATTGTGGACAATGACTAGATATAGCTTTAAGGCAATTATTGTTGACAAATGAACAACTTGAGAGTTTTAAGCTTGTTAAATGATGGCATTTTGATTTTAAGAATCTAAAATTATAAAAACAAAATAAAATATATTACATTTATTTTAGAAAAAAAATAAATAAATAAATAAAGATTAAAAATAAAAAAAAGTCTTTTTTAAAATAATTTCTCTTTTTACAAACTACTTTTGAATATAGACATGATTTTTTTTTTAAATATTCTCATTCAGCTGATTGCTAATTTCAATATATTGATAAAAATACAGAACTCATATTGATATCAAATCTCAATCAACACAATAAATAATCAATAAAACAAATTTCAATTTACGAATAATATACATTTCTTTAAATTATAGGATTCATTAAATTCATTCACATTACATTCAATTCACATTTCTAATAAAAATATAAAATGCAAGTAATGCAATGAAAGAAATTAAAATAGAATTATCTAATTTTTATTAAAGCATAATTAAAATCAGGAAATAATAAATACATTAATTTTCACCAATCTTATAAATATTAGAAAACCGTTTTATGGTAATGATTGAAATTTTTAATTTTGAATTAGAAAACATTTTGCATTTTTATATAATATACATTTAAAATGTGTATAACATAAAAGTGCAAAGTATTTTTAAGTCTTATTTACCATCTCAATTCAAAACAATTATAAAACAAATATAGTAGCACACTCCAAAATAAGGGTCTTACACATTTAATTAATATTAAATATGAAACAACTGTCATTTCCTACTTTTTATATTTCCAAAAAAATTTTAAACATCAAATTTTCAAAATAGTTCTATTTTTAACTGAAAATTTGAGCAAAATTTTAACTTTGCCTCAAAGAAATAATTAAAAATTTTTAAATAATTTTGTAGCTTATTTTTATCAAACTTTTTATTAAAAAAATTATTTTATTTACTTTCTTTTTATAATTCAAATGACTATTTTATCAGCATTATGTTTTTGAATGATTTTATTAAATATTTATTATGTAAGTCAAATATCTTTTCTTAAAATCATTTGTTTTCATACAAAAAAAAAAAAAAATTGCAAAAAATCCATACCACGAAAATCAAATTTAAAAATAGCATTCTACAAAATAAGAATTGATAATCTTTGAACAACTCTTTATACCTGTTACAGATTTATTTAATTTTTTTGACAATTATAACAAATTATATTCATTTCTGCACAGAAAATGTTTATTTCTATTAACTTAAAAAAGTTTCTATACAGGGAAATTACATCTAACAAGTGGTATAATTCTTAAAAAACCATTTAATATGCATCACTTTTAAAATTCTTTAGTTGAGTTTTAAAAATATTATTTTCAAATCTTATTTTTAAAAAAGCCAATATTTTTTGATAACACAATTTAACATATTTTTTTATTCATGACTTCTGATATAAAATTAAGAGTTATTTCCTCATATTGAAATTTTGAATTTAGCAGTGGGCAACTCTAATTGAAAAAAATGCAGATAATTTATTTAAGTGATTGAAATATTCAATTATCTAAATATCTTTTCATCTCCAGTACGCCACCATTCTGAAAAATAACAATAAAATACAATGCATTTATAAAATTTTTTAAACAATCAGCTAAACTCATGTTCAGATAGGAAATTAATATCTAAATACAATGGTATATTTATATAATGCTATAATTTTACAATATATTTTAAAATACCAAAAATATTTTGAAAAATGCAATGGCATTATGAATTAAAAAAGCAAATTGCATAAAATATTCAATAAACATCACAATATTCAAATAAATTATATCAGTCCTCATAACAAATTTATAGCTCTTTTAATAAGTTTTTAGCTTATTAAAATAATTGGGGATAATAAAATTCAAATAATTTTTCAAACACATCTATAAATAATTGTATATATTGTTACATGCAATATATGTATTAACATACATATATTACACAATAATTTATTTTGCATTATAATTTATAATGCATGTTAATTAACACATATCACTGTATTTAAACAGTGTTAATTTAATAAACTTTCTTCATTATTTGAATTAATTTAAATGATAAAAAAATTATACAGAAAATGTATGTATTTCATTGCTCAAATCTATTTTCTTACTTATTGAAATAGGGAATGGTAATTCTACCTTGACCACCACACCAGGATAAATTAAGTATTTTAAGAGAATCCAATCTAGATCCTAATCCTTTAAGGAAATCAACATTTACCTATCAACAAAAGACAAATAAGAATAATGCAAAAAAGGAAAAAAAAGCATAAAAATTTAGAAAACAAGATTTTATTCAAAGATTACAATATGTGAATATGAGAATAAAAACAATGAATTACAAAAGAATCAAATTACAATTAAAATAAACTATCTTTTATTATATATATATATATATAATATGCAATTACTCATAATGAGTTCAATATTGAAATAATTATATACTGTCAAAATATTAAATGATTAAGATTTATTATACAGGTAAGCCCACATACAACACGGTATCTTGTAACACGATTCGTAAATTGTGGGAACCTCCTGCAACACAGTTTCGCTATAATGTGATGAGTAAACTGCAAATCCTTTGTACATACAACACAGTACGTACTTCTACAGCCGCGGCAAAATTTGCTGTACTAAAGATACACAGAAATGTATGTAGAAATGTATGTAGGTCCTTAACCTTACTTGTAGGCAAAGCTTTATATAACCATGCACAAGGCGATAGACCTGATGCATATTAGGAACCCCAAAGCATGAACCTGCATTAGAGACCGTCACCAACGGGGACTGATTAGTTATAAGAGCCACGCATTTATATTATATTTCCAGGCATCTTGGCCTTAGACTAATTTATGACCGGATCAAGTGGCCAACGCGTCTTTGCAAGCCATGCGTACGATGTCACTTCCGAACTGTGGGAAGGGGAAGACTGTTGCTCCTCTTATTGGGGCATGTGTCCCCCGTAGGACATTAAGGTATGCCCAGTCAGGGGGGGGGGAACATTCAATAACTGCTTAATGATTAGGCAATGCCTACAATAGTTCTAGTTTAAGATGCGTTTGTGTTTTTCACGAGGAGTCAGTCAATCAGTTTTCCGTGTGGTTTTACCTAGGTTACTTACTTTCATCCCCGTGACCTGAAAACAACAGTGTCTCACACTGCTAGTCGGTAATCTACATCTAGCAACGATGGGTTAAAGAAATTTTTTTTTATCTTTAAGAATTAAGTTTCAGCCCCAAGCAATGTCAGATAAAGTTAAAACACCATTCAAAAGGAAATTTCTTTAGAAGCAAAGATACAAATCTTGGATTGTTTATTGAAAGGAGAAAAAGCATCCCACATTGGGAAAAACCTTAATTTGAATAAAGCAACAGTCACAACAATCAAGAAAAATGAAAAAGAAATCAGAAGTGCAGTTGCTGCAGGATCTTAGACATTCACAAAACATTCATCTCACCACAGAGTGCTAATAATTGAAAAAATGGAAAAGGCACTCAGCATTTGGATTGATGTTTGTTGTCAAAATAAAATTCCATTAGATGGCAATATCATAAAACAAAAAGGACTAAAAATTCACAACCATCTTAAAGAACAAGGAGAATGCACTGCCAACACAAATGTGGCGAGTAAAGGTTGGTTTGAAAAATTCAAAAGGCATTTTGCAGTTCATAGCATAAGAATCCAAGGAGAGTCTGTGTCGGCTGATCATGAAGCCGTTAGGACATATACAGAGAAGTATCAAAACATTATAGCTGAGCAAGGATACACAGCGGATCAGGTTTTCAATGCCGATAAAACTGGGCTTTGGTGGAAATAAATGCCCAATAAAACATTTATCTCGAAAAAGAAAAAACTGCACCCGGATTTAAGTTGTTTAAAAATCGTCTAATGCTCCTTTTGTGCAGTAATGCATCAAGGGACTTCATGACATAACCCTTGCTAGTTTATAGGTCTTTGAATCCTCGTGCACTAAAAGACGTAAATAAAAACACCTTGCCGATATACTGGAAAGCAATCCCAGAGCTTGGGTAACAGGAAATTTATTTAAAAATTAGTTTTCAAATTGTTTTTTACCAAGCATTGAGCGTTATTTAAGGCAGAAATATTTGAGCTTTAAGGTGGTATTACTGTTAGATAATGCTCTATGTCACCCACACGATTTGACTCATCCCAACGTCAGAATAGTGTTCTTACCACCTAACACTACTTTGTTGCTCCAACCATTGGATCAAGGTATTTTTTATACTTTTAAAACGTATTATATAAGATCCTTACAGTGGATTTTAGATGCAACCAATACGGAATCAATTAGCATAATGGAATCTTGGAAGAAATTTTCAATAAGTACTGTATTGAAATCATATCTTTGTCATTGAAGGAAATAAAAACATCAACCTTAAATGCATGTTGGAAAAAGATATGGTCCTCTTTAGTTGAAACAAAAAACATGTGTGAAACATTGGAAAACAAAATTGGTGCCATATTAGAAGTCGCTAAATCAACCGCAGGCCAAAGTTTAATGGATATGGGTACTGAAGACATTTAAGATTTATTAGTGGAAGAAGAAGTTGACTAAGCGGATTTGACGAAAATGGCAACCCTGGATGCAAATCAAATCGATTTTGAGGATGCTAGTTCTGATGTAGATTGTACAGTTAAGAATTTAACATTAAAAAAATCACAAGAAGCTGCCAACAATTAAAATTGCTTAGTGGAAAATCTCTAGTCATTTTTCTTGAATATAGATCCTTCCATGAAAAGTGAAAAGTTCAAAAGGGAGCAGCAAAACTGTTTAGCTCCATACCGTGAAATTTACAATAACCTAATAAGAACCAGCAAGCAAAGTTCGATTAAAGATTTTTTTAAGAGGGGAAAACATGCAAAAACTTTAAACAGAGAAAAAAGTTCTGAAAGTGAAGGCGATATCATTCTACCCAAAAAACGTTCTCGGTTGGTTATACTGAGCAGTGACGACGAATACATTCATTAAATTAGGGTTGCGTTAGATCAAAATATTTTTTTTCTTACTTTGTGTTGTATATACATTTATTATTTAATAAAAATTAAGTTGTTTATGTTGAATTAAAAAAAATTTGCTTTTAATAAGTTTTTCGAACATAACCCCCGTTTTTGTACTAGCTCTGAGTCTCATACAAGAGGGCATTTTCTAGGAACCTAACTACCATGCTATAGGAGAGTTACCTGTTACTCAAAATAAAGGATTAAGACTTTTTAGATTTAAAATTGATAATTTTATACGAAAATAATTTATAATCAGTTCAAGAAAATGCACAAAATATGCAAATTATATAAAAAAAAATATTATATTTATAAAATTATTAACTAGATTTATTAAATATAGAAAATATTTAATATTATCTATGAGGAAAATTATAATACAAGATTTTAAACCAAACATATTAATAAAATTAATAATATCAAGAAAATTTAAAACAATGTGTCTAAAATGTAGAGATTTTTTAATTTTTAACATGGATTAGGCAAAATATTTTAAATATTTCACAAAATTGATGATTAATATGTGAAATCTATAGCATTATGGTGTGCAAAGAAAATCTTTAGAATATATTAAAATTTAAAATAGATATGGCTTTAAAATTCATTATATTATTCAGATACTGAGAGATTGGCAGACTTATTAGTAACAACATTCAAAATAGTTACTTCTTAAAGTAAGTAATGAAGGAACCTAAAAGATATACTCTTTAAATAAAGTTGAATAAAGTCCTATATTCTATATTATCAAAATTTTACATAAATTATGAAGTAAAATTTCCAATAAGAATTGAATTTGAAAGCTAATTTAAGAAATATTGCATCATAATCTCATAATATATTTTTAAAGAATAGCAGCAACAACTTAACATTTAAATTTCTATTTCAACAAAATAAGAGCATAGGTAAACTGAAAAATTAACTTACGTAAGGCCAATATAATTGCAAATTTAAATCTTTATACAACACAGGATCATAGCAAAGCTTTTGGAGTAATCTAATAAAAAATAATGTGCATTAACATAGAATAATGGAAATATTTAAAGTTCTTAGATACACACTTCAATTAAGTACACACAAAAATCAGTATCAAAAATGTAATATTAAAATCATTTAGCTTAGAAGAAAAAACTAATGTACGAAAAGCAAAATTAAAATTAAAAGCAATTTTATCTGAAAATGGGATGCAATATTTTTAACACAATCAAAAATAAATTATAGTATAGAAGTATTATCCATTTATGTAAAAAAAAAAAATTAGAAATTTTTTTTATTAGAGAATAAGACAAAGTAACTATTATAATGTATTTTACTTTTCAATGAACAAAACTGCAAAGCATTAAATCAATAAAGTAATATATTAAAAGTTAATAAAAAATATCATTTCAAAGAAATCACATAAAATTACATTACATGGTAAAATATTTTTAACAATATAAAGTTTATTTAAAAATATTTTCATATAATAAGTTGATTTTTGAATTATTTTCATTTTCTCCGTAAAGTGTATTATTTACAAAATATTAAGAAAATCTCAAACAAACAATTAAATAAATTTGATTGTTTTATCATGTATAACTGTATTAATAAAGAATTTTGTTTTCTTAATGTTTATATGTGAATAATTGTATTCGTATAAATATTTTGTTTCTGTAAATTATTCTTTTCGTTTAAATATATAAATCAAGAAATTGAATCTTTCTAATTTTTTATTACAAATATTCATTGCCATGTATTGTACAATCCCTTGGGAGTACTTACTATTCCTTGAGTTAAAATTATTGTGTAAAATTTATTTGTGTGTACTAGAACTGTCTATTTGTTATGCAGATTAATTTTAGGCTCCAATCAATTTCACTATAAAATCAAGGTAAATGGCCCAGTGGCTACAAACCTACCAAACCTTAGACCTACTTCTTCTTCTATTTACAAAAATCATTACTACTACATACTCACTTTGATACTTGAGCAGCACAGCACAGACTTTTAAGATCTAAATAACTCATAATAAGGTATATCACTTCATTCTGAAAAAATAATTTGATTAAAACAAAAAATTAAAGCAACAGTAAAAGATGTACTGTTTGCTGAAAAAAATTAGTAATACTTACAGGTAAAATATCAAAGTAAGACTTACAATCTGTTTTACTGGTTACAGAAGTGCTTTCTTTTTCAGTGATAGACAATCTTTTCACTTTTTGAAATGCATTAGGAAAAGCAGTTTTTATAATATTGTAAGTTGGAAGAGGAAGAGCAAATTTATCTTCTCCAAACAGAATCAAGCTATCCAATTCACAGTAATATTGAAGGTGTTTATGGTGAAATTCAATTCTGTAATAGCTGTAAAAAAATTGAATTTATCCACTTAATATATAATAAACCCAGTAATTATTTTAATTTGCACTAAAGCAACAATTATGTGCAATTTCAGTGAATTACTAACAAATAAACATTTTTAAAAAAAGCACTCCATGGTGTTAAATTTACACAAAAGGAAATTGGAAAAATTTAATAAAGCTAAGATGGAAAGAATTTAGTAAGATCTTTAAAATAATGTAATAAAAAGTGTGTTAAAGGAAGAAAAACATCAAATGAAAATATTTAAATACATAGAATTACTAGAAGTGGTTTGTTTTTAATTGTGCAGTCACCTTCCCCCACATGTGGGTTTAACTGACAGGGGCTTACAGTCTACACTACAAATATTCCGGACTAAGATGACAAGTGAACTACAAATTGAACTAAAGATCTAAATTTTAACACTATAGTTGCAATCATGGCCTTAAATGAAACAGAAAATTCTAGTTTAATGAGCATTTGGGCAGAAAAATTTCTCATTAAGTCCACAGTTACATTTGATCGATTTTTACAGTTATAATCACAGGACTGGCAGCCAAATTGAAAGCAACAGTATTCATTATTCTAACCATCAGCTTGATTTCCGCTCGGCCACTGATGTGGACTGTCCAGTAGTCAAAGGCTATTTTAAAGCATTTTTTTATGCAGAACTGTCTTCTGGAAGGACTTTTCATAAATAGTGGGCTGTATTTATGTGCCAAAAAGGGGTAAGCCAGGAAAACACCTAAGCACCCATTCCAGTAAATATACTTGTAGAATTGCGACATCTCCTAGTGTTCAACCGTAGCTGGGTTCAAAACTAGGAGAATAGCCATGTTCTACTACTAGACCACAGTAACCCTAACAGGTTTAACATTCTACTTTTTCTTGTATGTAATTTGCAGCAATGTATTATTCGCAAGATCTCTATTTCAAGTAAAAGAAATAAGTAACACATAACCCACAGCACCGTATAATTTGTGACAATTTTTAAAAAATTTTTTGAATAGCTAAAAATACATACTGCTAATAATGTGGCTATAAAATAAAAAATACACAGTAAGACTGAAACTATAATAAATTGCATAGCAAAAAACATTTATTATGAAAATGATATGTTTGACTCCACCTCATCGGTGCAATAAACTGAGATGAAAGCACAAGATTGATCAAGAGCAATAATTTAGAGAAAATTCTAGTAAAACTTATCGATTTTTAGATTATAATAACTTTTAAAATGAGGTTATTATACTTAAAATGAGGTTAGGGGAGGTATTTTAAAAATAAAATGAATTTGTTTTTTTAATAATTAAATTAAGGAAATTGGTTATTTTTGAGCTGCACATGGATATGATATTCCTTTTCTATTGCGCATGCCACCTTACATTAACATGTTTGTTGTAATTTTCTTTTAATTTACCTTCCCTATAGCTTTTAGCTTAAAATCTGATGTGTAACCTACATGCTTTTGCTTCCACGTGATAATATATGAGCTTAAATTCTTTCAGAAAAAAACACCTCTGGTCAAGACAAAATGCAAAATGGTATTAACCAATTGGAACTGTAATATCTTTCCAAGGAACAGAATTCACTCTTGAATATAATTGGATAAACTGATTATAGCTGAAATAAGTCAATCAAGTTGTGGCATCATCTGTTATTTCTTTTATGAAACATAAATAACATTTCTTTCAAAACTTTATTTTAAGCCTTTTTGACAGGGAATTTTTTTTTTATCAGATTGTTCGCAGTAACATATAATATACATAACGAAACTCAAAACTTTATTTAATACTTACTCTGTTCATTACACACAGGAAAATATAAAAATTCAAAATCCTTTTACAATTGCAGCTCACATCAAATCAGTCATCATGTGCAAAATATTTATCATTCTGCAACTTCTTTTTGAATATAAAACTTATCCTACCAGGATACAGGACTTAAAATTTATCATACAAACATCCATGCTAGAGATAATAATCAAACTGTTAAAGTGAAGGACAGAATGCTAACTATTCACCTGCCGCTTGCAAAAAAAACACATGATTTGATTAATCATTTTCATTCAAACAAATTATTAAATACTTACTCAGAAAGAAAAGTAACATTTTCTATTTCAACTGTAAAACAATTAGATCGATTTGGAGGTAGGTGCTGAGGTTTGCCTTGCCATAAAGTAAACCACCTGTAGAAAAATTTAAATGTTTATTAATACTCAGCAATTAATTTGTATCCCATAGAAAATTTTAATTATTTAAATATAAATTAAAAATGTTTTGCAAAAAGTTATAATTTTAAATAAAAATCTTTTGTTTAAAAAAAGACCTTTACATTTCATTATACATCAAATTTAAGAATATATTGCTTACAAGTAGGAAAACATTCAGATTTCGATACAAATACCCATGCATTTTCTTTTTGAATTAAATTACTTGGGGACAAGTTGGCAAGCATGTGAAGATTTTCTGAAACTAATCATGTTAAAATAAACAATTATTACATAAAAATCACACTTTTGACAAAAAAAAGCTTTAATAGTAAATTTTTATACAAATTTTGTTCTTTAATAACAGTTATGGTCCTTTTTACTTAACATTAATAGCTAGCATTAAAAAACCAATATATTCAAAACTTACTTTAATAACCTTTTTTGAGGAATTTAAATTATTGTGTATCAAAGGGCCCATTTTACACTATGAGTAATCATTTAGAAACATTAAGATGTCAATATGTTAAGTTTTTCAGTTCTAAATACTAATTTAGAAATTTGTAAAAGTATAACAATATAGGCAATCTATAAAAATATATCAATGTATACATATTATATATATATATATATATATATATATATATAATATTATCTATATTAATATAACTAATTTAATCTTGTCAATTATTTTAATGCATTTATCTTTGCCATACAAAAACAAAACAAAAACATTCTTAAAAGTGCTTGAAATTTACTGTGAGTTAATTTTTTATGATTTTGCAAATATTGATAAAAACTTATATTATTTGAAAGAGGAAAGATTCTAAAGAATGGGAATACAGTCTATTATAGATAATTTTATTTATCATAATAAAAATTAGAATGGGCAAACATAGAAACCTTTTAATGACAATGAAATTAAATGTATTTTCAGAATAAATGCTGAATAAAAGGATCATATATTTGTATGTTCATAAAAGTAGTACAATTATAAATTATCACTATAAAAAAGTCAATAAAAAAAAAGTACATCATAAATGAAAATTATCATAAACACATACATAATCTATTTAATCCATATGAATCAAATTAATTTTTCAAGCAAACCACAATATAAGTAATAAATGAACACCAATTAGTTTGAAATAATGTAGTGGATAGCCTAAAGTCAAAGATTATTGTAAAGTTAACGAATAAGTGCCTTCCAGGTGGAATTCTGATAAATAATTTTATTCATGGGTAACTAACAGAAAACTTTCAAGTATTTATCATAACAGATGTACAAGTAGGAAACTAATGTTCTAGAAGTTTTGCAACAGGTGTACTGTTTAAATACTTCTCAAAACTGTTTGGTTAATCACTAGACCCCTTTGTCAGTGATCATCCTTTTACTATCTTGCAGCTTATAGAAATATATTTAGATGGTTGTTAAAATAATTATGATTTGAAAACCGGATGATAAATGGTTATTGAATAATTGATTTGATGACAATGTATCTAGTGAAATGAGGTTAAAATTTCATCAAGTAGATAGAAATATTCTATGTAACATAAAGCATGCAAAACAATATTGCATTTTTCAAATCTGATAAAAGGTATGTAGGTTTATTAGCAATGGTTTGGTTTGTCTGTTGATCAAATGTCATTTTTTGCACATAAGGGTTACAGCTAGTATCAACAGCTTAAAGTTAACACTGAACTGCAACAAGCACATTGTACATAAGCTGGGATTTGAACTTAAGAGCTGCTTAACTGGTGGCAACTGTTCAGTTACTAACTTGGCTCATTAGCAATATATAACTAAGTTACTCTTACATAATTTACAAATGAAATGCTTTCCTCACACTAAATGGAATAAGCAACATAAACCAATTTGAAATACTGAAACACAAGATGGAAGTATTTTAATCCACCGTTTATATTTCACAGATTATATCTTGTGTACAAGATGATTCAATAAGCATAGTAGATTAAAGTTAAAGCATTCATCTCAGATTTAAGATAGCTCCATTCACAGTCATGATGCTAAAGAGGCAGCTAAATGACAAAGCAAGTTGAATAATCAAAAAATTTCCAAGAATTAAAAAATAATAAATGAATTAAAACTAAGTCAAGAAAACAAAACTAAAGGTATCTGAAATATTTAGTATTAGGTTTGTTTGACAGTTGTTCTTTTTTTTTAAAAAAGGAGTAATTTGATCAAAATTTATTGTTCAAAATGGATAACAAATTCATGGATTTTTATGATTCTATAGAATTGTGACAGAAATATACAAATGAATACTTCTGAAACTACGTGGTTTGTACAGATCTCTTACTTACTTCTCTGTATCATAACAATAACTTAATATTTTCACTATGGCACCAGGGTTATATACTTCATAAATGCGAATCAGTAATGGTACAATTCTTGTTCCTACACGAAATTCTAACAATAAAACAGATCTATCAGTACTGAAAATAATAATGTATATATTAAACAAAATCACAATCAATAAAAAATATAACTTTAGAAAAACATTTTTATGTAAAAATTGCTATTTATAATGTTAAAATGAAGTAAAATTTAAAAGTAACTATATCATACAAAAATGTACACATAATTAGAAAATATTCAATATACTTTTTAAAAGATTTTTAATTGACACACCATATTGATAGTTATTCTCATGTAAAATTCATCATTGAAAATGTAATTAGAAAGTAGGAAATCATTCAATAGTAATCAATAAATTTTACAAGGAGTTGAATGAAAAGAAAAATCCCTCATTAAAAATATTAAACTAGAAATATTTCAGAAATGATCAAAATCTATTTTGCTACAAGTAAATACAATCCAAAAAAATATTAAATCTTTGCAGAAAAAATGATTTTCACTATTCCTGATTTAGAGAAGTCTTTATTTCGAAAATGATGATTATGAATTTTTATCATTCCATGAATTATTTCATTGCTATTAAAAGGATCTTAAAACATTTAATTCTTAGAACACATGCAGAATTAATAGAATAACTTGGATTATATTGATGATTTTTGAACAATAAATATGACTGACTATAATTTTGATTAATGCTTCAAGTCTTAAAATTAGTTTATAAAAGTTAAAGTACTTTAAGGCATATTTTAAGTTCTTTCACATTCTCATTCACTATATTTTCAATCATTTAATCATCTTA